>SRVM01011704.1:0-257682 GCA_007570785.1 Antilocapra americana
ACCCCCCCCAGTGTAACCATCACACACCCTACCCCCCCCAGTGTAACCATCTACTGCCATAATGTTGGGGGAAGCATAGAGAAAACCTTATCAAGATGAACCACTTATTGCCTCACTCTCCCTTCTTTATTCTATGAGCTGATATTCAAACGTCGCAGCCGCCGTGCTCAGACAGTCTGAAAATACAGTCATGGACAACTAGCCAATCTGATCACATGGACCACAGCCTTGTCTAACTCGATGAAACTAAGCCATGCCGTATTGGGCTACCCAAGACGGATGGGTCATGGTGGAGAGGTCTGACAGAATGTGGTCCACTGGAGAAGGGAATAGCAAACCACTTCAGTATTCTTGCCTTGAGAACCCCATGAACAGTATGAAAAGGCAAAAAGATAGGACACTGAAAGATGAACTCCCCAGGTTGGTAGGTGCCCAATATGCTACTGAAGATCAGTGGAGAAACAACTCCAGAAAGAATGAAGGGATAGAGCCAAAGCAAAAACAACCGCCGTGTGTGAATGGGTCTAGTGATAGGAGCAAGATTCAGTGCAGTAAAGAGCAATATTGCATAGGAACCTGGAATGTTAGGTTCATGAATCAGGGCAAATTGGAAGTGGTCAAACAGATGGCAAGAGTGAACATTGACATTCTAGGAATCAGTGAACTCAGATGACCATTATATCTACTACTGTGGACAAGAATCGCTTAGAAAAAATGGAGTAGCCATCATAGTCAACAAAAAAGTCTGAAATGCAATACTTGAATGCAATCTCAAAAACGACAGAATGATCTCTGTTCGTTTCCAAGGCAAGCCATTCAATATCACAGTAATTCAAGTCTATGCCCCAACCAGTAACGCTGAAGAAGCTGAAGTTGAACAGTTCTTTGAAGACCTACAAGATCTTCTAGAACTAACACCCAAAAAAGATGTCCCTTTCATTATAGGGGACTGGAATGCAAAAGTAGGAAGTCAAGAAACACTTGGAGTAACAGGCAAATTTGGCCTTGGAGTACAGAATGAAGCAGGGCGGAGGCTAATAGAGTTCTGCCAAGAAAACGCACTGGTCATAGCAAACACCCTCTTCCAACAACACAAGAGAAGACTCTACACATGGACATCACCAGATGGTCAACACCGAAATCAGATTGATTATATTCTTTGCAGCCAAAGATGGAGAAGCTCTATACAGTCAGCAAAAACAAGACCAGGAGCTGACTGTGGCTCAGATCATGAACTCCTTATTGCCAAATTCAGGCTGAAATTGAAGAAAGTGGAGAAAACCACTGCACCATTCAGGTATGACCTAAATCAAATCCCTTATGACTATACAGTGGAAGTGAGAAATAGATTAAAGGGACTAGATCTGATAGACAGAATGCCTAATGAACGATGGATGGAGGTTCAGGACATTGTACAGGAGACAGGAATCAAGTCCATTTTCAAGAAAAAATAAACGCAAAAAAGCAAAATGGCTGTCTGGGGAGGCCTTACAAATAGCTTTGAAAAGAAGGGAAGTGAAAAGCAAAGGAGAAAAGGAAAGATATACCCATTTGAATGCAGAATTCCAAAGAATAGCGAGGAGAGATAAGAAAGTCTTCCTCAGTGATCAGTGCAAAGAAATAGAGGAAAACAGCAGAATGGGAAAGACTAGAGATTTCTTCAAGAAAGTTAGAAATACCAAGGGAACATTTCATGCAAAGATGGGCTCAATAAAGAACAGAAATGGTATGGACCTAACAGAAGCAGAAGAAGAGGTGGCAAGAATATACAGAAGAACTATACAAAGAATGCTCAAACTACTGTACAATTTCACTCATCTCACATGCTAGTAAAGTAATGCTCAAAATTCTCCAAGCCAGGCTTCAACAGTACATGAACCATGAACTCCCAGATGTTCAAGCTGGGTTTAGAAAAGGAAGAGGAACCAGAGATCAAATTGCCAACATCTGCTGGATCATCGAAAAAGCAAGAGAGTTCCAGAAAAACATCTACTTCTGCTTTATTGACTATGCCAAAGCCTTTGACTGTGTGGATCATAATAAACTGTGGAAAATTCTGAAAGAGATGGGAATACCAGACCACCTGACCTGTCTCTTGAGAAACCTGTATGCAGGTCAGGAAGCAACGATTAGAACTGGACATGGAACAACAGACTGATTCCAAATAGGAAAAGGAGTACGTCTAGGCTGTATATTGTCATCCTGCTTATTTAACTTATATGCAGAGTACATCATGAGAAACGCTGGGCTGGAGGAAGCACAAACTGGAATCAAGATTGCTGGGAGAAATAGCAATAACCTCAGATATGCAGATGACACCACCCTTATGGCAGAAAGTGAAGAAGAACTAAAGAGCTGCTTGATAAAAGTGAAAGAGAGTGAAAAAGTTGGCTTAAAGCTCAACATTCAGAAAACTAAGACCATGGCATCTAGTTCCATCACTTCATGGCAGACAGATGGAGAAACAGTGGAAACAGTGGCTGATTTTATATTTCTGGGCTCCAAAATCACTGCAGATGATGATTGCAGCAATGAAATTAAAAGACACTTACTCCTTGGAAGGAAAGTTATGACCAACCTAGATAGCATATTAAAAAGCAGAGACATTACTTTGCCAACAAAGGTCTGTCTAGTCAAGACTATGGTTTTTCCAGTGGTCATGTATGAATGTGAGAGTTGGACTATAAAGAAAGCTGAGTGCTGAAGAATTGATGCTTTTGAACTGTGGTGTTGGAGAAGACTCTTGAGAGTCTCTTGGACTGCATACTTTGGCCACCTGATGCGAAGAGTTGACTCATTTGAAAAGACCCTGATGTTGAGTAAGATTGAAGGCAGGAGGAGAAGGGGATGACAGAGGATGAGATGGCTGGATGGCATCACCGACTTGATTGACATGGGTTTGGGTGGACTCAAGGAGTTGGTGATGGACAGGGAGGCCTGGCATGCTGTGATTCATGGGGTCCGACTGAACTGATCTGAACTGAACTAATATTCAAACAGACCAGGCTCCTCAAAGCCTGCTCCATCCTTCAGAGAACCTCTGCAGCACGTGAGAAGATCGGGGACAATGCACAGACATCTCTTTTTTAACCTTTTCCATCTACAACCCTGTGGGCGGGGCTGGGAGCGGTAATGCGCTGACTGGGTCTGAGGATCAGAGGCAGGTCTGCTCAGAGAGGTTTCTTACTTGGTTCATTGGAAGGATAGAAATCAGACACAGACATTTGGTCCTGCCAAGTCGTGCACTGTAAGAACTCAGACAGATATTGGGAACTAGGAGTTGATTTGGATTTTTCTCTCAGTCATTTTTCCTTTTGTTCTGAATGTTAAACTTTCATATTATATTACTATTATATCCCAACTCTAATAATTGCCCTGGTACTGAAATGTGCTCATTCTTAGTTGTATAATTTAGGGAAGAAACTTAACCTCCCTATGCTCCAGTTTCCTATCTATTGTTGTTTAGTGGCTCAGTTGTGTCTGACTCTTGGCGACCCCATGGACAGTAGCCCACCAGGCTCCTCTGTCCATGTTTTCCAGACAAGAATGTTAGAGTGGGTTGACATTTCCTTCTCCAAGGGATCTTCCCAACCCAGGGATCAAACCCTTGTCTCCTGACTTGCAGGCAGATTCTTTACCATTGAGCCACCAGGAAAAACCTTCTTATCTATGAACAAAGAAAAACACAGTATTTCATAGGGTTATTGTGAGGATTAAATGAGTTAAAATATGTAAAGTGTTTAACAGGGTTTCTGACTTATTTTCAGGCCCTTTTCCTAATATTGTGAATAAACACACATGCACATACACACACATGAAGTCAAGTTCATCTTATTTTAGTTCCAATGGGTTGAGAGAGAGAAAGCCGTAGCTTCCTGGCTGACCATGTGGAAACTGCACTTTATCCCATGTCTTGCCCATCGCACTTCTAAGTCCCAAGACACCCACAGGGCATGTGAAATCCATGCTGTCTGCAGAGGTGGGAGCCCTGCAACTTGAGGCTTTTTTTTCTTTCAAGGCATTGAAATGAAGTTTAAGAATCAGCTCTTTCCTGTGATCATCTGCCCAGCCTGGATCCCTGAGCTGAATTCAGTGGAGCATGGACCTGAGGGTAAGGGGGGCCTGCCTGAGCCCACAGAGGGGCTGGGATCCTGGGGGTGGGTTGTGCAGAAGATGGTGGCAATCAGGAAAGCCTCCCCTTTGGCTCCTGCTGCACCTGCTTTTTCAAGAGCCACCCTGAACGGGGGAGAAGTGAACACCCTCACTGCTCTCCTCCACTGAGCATCCGCGGTCAGGTACCAATGGGCTCAGAGCTTGATATTTTCAGTTCAGTTCAGTCACTCAGTCATGTCTGACTCTTTACGACCCCATGAACTGCAGCACGCCAGGCCTCCCTGTCCATCACCCAAACCCATGTCTATTGAGTGATACCATCCAGCCATCTCATCCTCTGTCTTCCCCTTCTCCTCCTGCCCCCAATCCTTCCCAGTATCAGGGTCTTTTCCAATGAGTCAAAGGCCACCTGCATGATGTGGCCAAAGTATCGGAGTTTCAGCTTCAACATCAGTCCTTCCAATGAACACCCAGGACTGATCTCCTTTAGGATGATATTGTCAGTAATCATCCTCAATCCTGGCTGCACACAGACTCATTCATGGGAATAGAGGGTAGATGGGGAGGGGGGTTTGGAGTGCTTTTTTAAAAAGAAATGCCAAGAGTTCACCCTCAGAGATCTCATTTTATTGAGTTGAGAGTCACTGGTTTAGAGAAAAAAGCACTCTGGTTTTAGGCCTGGGGTTGAGTCCTGGCTCTTTTATTAACTGTGTGGCATTGGGCAGGTCACCAGACCTCTCTGGGCCTTAATATCTTCATCTGTATAAGGACACGCATCCTGGTTCATCCTTACTCAGTTGCTGTGAAGCTTCCTAGGAGCTGTGTATGGAAGTGCTTCTGAGCTGTGAGGTGGATGGCTGTCATTCCAAGCATGTGTTCCCAGGGATCTCCTTTGGAGCTGCTTGTCCCCTGAGCTCTGTGGAAAAGACCCTGCTTAAGGCAGTTGCCAAGCTTCCCACCCAGAAAACAGAGGTGTTCAGAGGAGTCCTGGAGCAGCTGCGCTGGTTCGCTGGGAAGCAGATCAAGTCTGTGGCAGTAAGTTCCTCCTGTTTAGGGCCCCAGGGTGGGCACTTTCCCTACAAGGTGAGGGGGCCAGTTCGGATTCTATTACAGCCCGAATAGGCCCCAAACTAGAGTTTAGAATTTCCTGGGGACCTATTGAAAATGCGGATTCCTGGACCCCGCTCTCAGAGAACCTGACAGCAGATCAAGGTTGGAGCCCAGGGTCAGGCTTTAACAAGCCCCACAGGTGCTTCTGATGTGACCTGAGGGCCACCCTGGGGGTGCTCGTGCTGTGACTCCATCTTTACTCTGAGGTTGGAGAGATGGAGCCACCTGCCCATCTCTCTCTGAACTTAGCTGAGGCTGCCAGCAGGTGGATGAGAGATAAGTTAGGGGGAAGCCAAAACAGGAAGGCGGACTGCCTTTCAGAGTCAGGGGGAGAACCAGAGGTAGAGCCCCTTGCGAGGAGGGAGAGGCTCATGTGTTGACTGCAGTCAGCCTTCAGACGAGCCCCCAAATCCAGGGTTTGCAGATGGCGTTCTCACACTTGGCACCGTTTGAGTCTGACAAACGTTGATGGGGTTGGGAGGAAAGCTGACCCTTCCATTCTACTGTTATAGCTGTTGTTTTAAATTAGAACAAAAAGCAAAGCAAAACAACCTACTCCCATTCCCCTCATCCTACCTCAAGCACCTCTTCCAATTATAGATAAGGAGATGCAAGCCCAGAAAATTCTAAGTTCCCCAATTCAGGTGAAATCTACTTGTGGGAAGGATTTTTTTTTTTTCCTGGAGCAACTGGTTTTCTTCCCCTTTTCTAATAATGGGAACTCTGTGTCTGATTCTCCTTATATTCTTTGCCAAGGTAGCTCAGTTAGAACACACTGTTCATCCTTCAGTTCTTTTTCCTTGATCTTTGTCTTTTATTTCTCTTTCACTAACTCTCTACAGCCTCAGTGATAAACCATCTCAGCCCTTTCAGAAAAAGGTGGGGTGAAATCAATCAAACAAACAAATTTAAAGGAGCTGATCCTGGTTTACATACAAGTAAACTTCAGAGCTGGGACCCAACTCCAGATGTTGGAATCTCAAGTTTTGTATGTTGCCCAAACGCCCAAGTTCTTACTGTGCTGGTCTGGTGTCTGCAGTGGGTGGAGGACCTCAGAGCTCTCCCTTCCATAGATGTCCCCCACCTTCCACATTCGGGAGCCAGATGTCTGAGCTGGACTTTCCTGGGGTGGGCTCTCACACGTTCTCCCTGCTTATTCTAGTCCATTGGAGGGAACATCATCACAGCCAGCCCCATCTCCGATCTCAACCCCGTGTTCATGGCCAGTGGAACCAAGCTGACCATCGTGTCCAGAGGTGAGCTGCCTCATGCAGAGGTCAGGAAACAGGGCCAGGGCTGGAGTGGAGTCTCACAGGATAAGTCACTTTCTGCAGAAGCAGAACCAAAAGTTCAATAAGGCAACTTTCCTAAAGCTTGGATCCCTGGGAACTACAAAAGGAGATGCACCCAGGCTGGGGGCCAGGAGGGCCGGACCATCACTTTATTAAGAATTCACAATAGGACCTGTCACCCAGATGCCATACTCAGTGATGTGTGCTGGGGCCAGAGTATGCCATTCAGCATAGCTGATGGCTGGGTTTTCAGGGAGTCTGAGCATTTGTTAAACATGGCCATTATTAAACATCAAACTATATACCGTCACAATGAAATAAATTATATTAAAAACAAAGGTAGTAAATACTCAAAATTCACCATTTTATCATTATTTTTCCTTCATTTTACAGCTGTCTATGTCTTTGAGATTATTTCCATTTATTCCATTTGTAGACTGGAAATGCTACATAATAGTTCACTCCTGTGCCTCTTTGCTTGCTCAAGGGTTTCCCCAAGACCACCTCTAGGTTTAATGACTTTCAGGAGGACAAGGAAGACTCACAGGACTCAGTGTTGAGTCTGCTCATGGCTATGACTTATTATAGCAGGAGAATAGAGAGCAAAATCAGCAAAGAGAAAAGAGGCATGGGGCGGAGGAAACCAGGCACAAGCTTCCAGGGCCTCCTCCCGGGGGAGTCACACAGGACACGCTCATTCTCCCCAGGAATAAGTTGAGCCATGATAACACAGGTGAAGGATTGTGTGCTGGGGATGCTCGTTAGAGACTCAGCACCCAGGGCATTTAGTAGGGCTGGTCATGTAGCCCTGCCTGGCACATACCAGAAGCCCAGACTCCCAGAAGGAAAGTCAGGTGTTAAGTGTAAACCATATGATTTGTACAGACATTTTAGGCATTGTGAGCTGTTCTTATCAGGGAATGGTGGGAACGCTCCTGAAACCTGAGGTCCCAGAAGGGAGCCAGTGGCCAGCCTTGTTTGCAGACCTCTCAGAGGATGGCAGGCCTGCTGTGTTAACTCTTCGCTACTCTCTTTCCAACTTCACACTCAACTATGCCGCTCTGATAGCTTGACATTGGCCGTTGTAGAAGTATTTATACCACAGAAGCTTGGGAATGCTATGAGTCAGGGCTTTAAGAACTGATTGTTAAATGGTCACCAGCTCACCAATGCTTAAGGGTTTCAGAAGGAGTACGTGGGTCCCTGTCGTGCTAGCCACTCCCTCTGACTGTGGGCATCAGGGGCCAGGAAGGAGAATTCCCCTGGTGATCTGTCCTATGCCTTCTCTCATTGGTCCCTCTCTGTCTTGCCTCTGTACAGGCACCAGAAGAACAGTTCCAATGGACCACACCTTCTTCCCCAGCTACAGAAAGACCCTGCTGGGTCCAGAGGAGATACTGCTCTCCATTGAGATCCCCTACAGCAGGGAGGTGAGATGCTATCAGAAACAACCCAAATCACCCCTGCTCTTGCCAGGCTCCAGACGAAGAGACCAGAGTCTGCCTCGGGGACCACGCTTAGCATCTCTCCACTTTAACACTGATGTTCTTGTCTCTGAGCCTGGCCTTTATTAACAAACCATATTCCTTTCTGGACTATGAGGGGTTTCAGGGTACTGGGCACAGGAAACCAGTCAGGTAGATGTGTGGTTCTGAACAAGTCATTCATCTTTCTGAGCCCCAAATCTTCATCTGTAAAACAGGCCCATGTTTACCGACTGTGCAGATTATTGCGAGGACTGGAAAGAAAGAATTCATAAAGTTCCTGGCAGGTGTCTAGGAGCCAGTGTGGATCAGCAGCTGGTGCTAGTGACACAATTCCAAGAATATACCCAGCTGTGGTATAGCTCGCCCCAGTTTTCATATGAGGCATGCAATGTGCATGCTAGGTGGAGAAGCTACCTGTGAGTCAGTTCCTCATCTGCTGAACTTGGGCTTGACCAGGTGCTTTTTCACTGATCATGCCCTGGGTTCGCTTGGATGGCTTTCTGCTTCATGGGAGGGTTTTCTGCCCTGGTGGGGCAGGTCTGGGCTCCTCTGGCTGACTTGCTCATGTTCCTTGGGGCCTGTGGTATCCTGACCTGGCATGGTTTTGTCCTAACATTCCTTGGGCCTTTAGAAGAGTGATCTGGGAGAGGCCGGGCACCAGCAGTACAGGAGAGTATTAAGGGCTTACAGAGCTGGTGCTCTAGCAAGTGTTACAAGGCATGTTTGCCCTTGCTGATTTTGACCTCCTTAGTGAGAATGCTGATTAAATTAAAGCAGTTATGTCTCTGCAATGGTTTCTTAATGCTTTTCCAACTTGTCTTTATAGGCTATTTTGAACAGTGGTTCCTGAAGTTTTTGTATTTCACAGATCAATAGATTTTTTATAAAAAACTTATGAAATGGGGAAAGAAGGAGGAAACAGTCTAGCTTGTATTCTCCCAGGTAGAGACATAAACAAAAATCATTTCATAAATGAAAGATTTTCATACCCAGAATTTGGAAGTCTTTCTCAAGAAAGAACAACTGATGGCCTGACCCTGACCCTGCATGAACTCCTGCATGAAAAGGTTGCTGTGGGCCAGCACAGTTCTGGAAGTGGTTGGAACCTCTGTTCCAGAACCAAGTTTAAGCTCTGAGCTCATAGCCCCAGTGCTATGCTAGATGTCAGAAATCTCATCAGGAGGGCTCTCCTTGGCTTCTTCAACAAAAGCCCGGGGTCATTTTGAACCTCAACAGTGTGTTTCTCCAATACACTTTCCCTTAAACCTCCCACCACTGATGCTCATCAGAACTTGGTGCCAGGGACAGTTCAAACACAGATGGGTCTTTACCTGGAAACTGACTCATGCTCTCCTCCCATCTCCAAAGACAGAGCCTGGCTTGGACCCAGGGGAAATGTATGCTCAAAGCACAAAGAAAGCTACCGTTTCATAGAATGAGTCTTCCTTTCAGGTAGAGAATTCTAACTGAAGCCAGCAGATTGGTGAGAGAAACAAGTTAGGGAGAGCATCTATGGAGGCCCCAAGCTGACACTGAGTTTCAACACCCTTTGGCATCTGATTGTATCTTTTTGAGAAGCAGTTATGTTGATAGAGGCTTTGGGACAGCCCGTGGCTGTGTCCCTGGACTTCCTGTTTTCCTGACTGATGTGCAGAAATCCTGACCCTTTCCCAGTTTCTGGGAATGTTACCTGGAAATCCTTCTGAAAAGGCGGTAGTTATGTCCTCATCTTTGACCCTTACCATCAGCTCCTGGCTGCTCTGGGATGGTCTTCTGACTTCTTCCCTCCCTCTCTGCTTCAGACTCATTGTTTGCAGTCTTTGCAAAGCAAGGTGGAAAAGAGGTATTTTTCTGTTATTTTTAGGATGAGTTTTTCTCAGCATTCAAGCAGGCCTCCCGGAGAGAAGATGACATAGCCAAGGTGACCTGCGGCATGAGAGTCCTGTTCCAGCCAGGAAGCACGCAGGTGAAGGAGCTGGCCCTCTGCTATGGCGGAATGGCGGACAGAACCATCTCGGCCCTCAAGACCGCGCGGAGGCAGCTGTCCAAGTAAGAGCTGAGAGTGGAATACAGTTCCCGCTGCTCCTGCCGCTATGATGCCCAGTAGTGCTACCATCGCGGCACCTACTGATATTATTACTGCTGCTACCAGAGCTGCTCCTGCCACTATGATTACGGCTGCCGCGGTTACTGCTGCTCCTAGTAGTGTCGCTGCTGCCCTACTAACTACTCTAACATCGCTACTCCGCCTGCTGCGGTTGGCACTGTCACTGCCTATTCCTACAGCTGCAACGACTACTCCCGCGACCGCTGCTGCTCTTACCGCTCCAATTCCTCCTGCTCGCGCTGCTCCTCTCATTTCTTCTACTGCTCTGACTGTGGTTCTGCCGTTACCATTACTGCCATCCCTACTGCTGTCACTGCCATCCTGCCACGAAGTGACAGGTGCTACGCCCGCGCTGTCTCTTCTACTGCTAACACTGTTCTCGTTGCTACGCCCAGGGTTACCGCTAGCTGATGTTTCTGTTCCCGGAGCTATTACTAATGCTATGACTACTACTTTACTACTACAGTGACTATTACTATTGCTGCCGCCGCCACTATTACTGCTAACGGAAGTGTCACTGTGCCTCCTGTTGTTACTGCCCCTCCTAGTAGTATTGCTCATACTGTTGCTATCGCTACTGGCGCTTCTCTTGTTTCTACTATTGCTTCTGCTTCTACTGCCGTTACCGTCGCTTCCACTCCTACTATTAATGCTCCTGTCACTGCTAGCATTACTATGAAGACAGCAACAACTATTACTGAGGCTGCCGTGTGGCAGCAGTTGTACCAAGCACTTTGCTGGCACTGTTCTGTGTAATCCTTACAACAACCACATGGCTAGATAGCGCTTAACTTTGGAGTTGGGCTCCTTGGTTCCAATTCCTAGCTTGAACGCTGAACGGATGGGTAGCATAAATCAAGTTACTTAATTCTCCCATATCTCAGTTTTCTCATGGTAAAGTGAGTATAAAAATTTTCCCTACTGTACCTTTTAATTTACATTAAAAGTAATGTTTCGTATGAAGCACTTAGGACGTTGCTTAGTGTGTTACAGGAACTCAATAGATTTAACTATTATTTTTGGGTGTGGTCTTCTAAAAATTGTATTTATTCTTAAAGAAGAGGAAATTGAGCCTTAAGGAGGTTAAGTAACTTGTGTGAACTGAAAGTTGCTCAGTCGTGTCTGACTCTTTGCGACCCCATGGACTGTAGCCCGTGAAGCTCCTCTGTCCATGGGGTTTTCCAGGCAAGAATACTGGAGTGGGTTGCCATTTCCTACTCCAGGGGATCTTCCTGACCCAGGGATCAGATCCAGGTCTCTGCATTGCAGACAGATTCTTTACTATCTGAAGTAGTAGGTAAAGTCACATAACTATGGGTATCTGAGTCACATTTTTGAGCTGAGGTTCATGACTCCACTCACACAAGTGATTCTGAGAGCTGGTTGGGAACACTATCCCATGACCTGCTCCCTGGCAGGTTCTGGAATGAGAAGCTGCTACAGGACGTGTGTGCAGGTCTGGCAGAAGAACTGTCCTTATCCCCAGACGCCCCTGGAGGCATGATTGAGTTCCGACGCACCCTCACCCTCAGCTTCTTCTTCAAGTTCTACCTGACAGTACTGAAGAAACTGGGCAAAGAGGACTCGGAAGATGTGAGTGTGGAGCCTGGCAAGGCAGACACTTGAGTGCTCCTCTGGCACTTGTGTTTTGGGATCTGGGAAGCTGGCTGAGGCAAGAGAGGGCTGTGGACCAGGTGGTAAACGCTCCTCTCCTCTGGATGTCTAAGGACAGAGAAGTAGGGGCCAGGGACACAGCCTAGAGAGTCACATGGAGATGGGAGACAGCTTGGTGGTTGAGAGACAGAGCACTGGGCTGGGAGTCAGGGATGTGGGTTCTCGTCCTGGCTGTGTCATTACCTCAGGCAGGTTTCTAAGCATTAGCTGTAAAAGTCTGGGGGTGGGTAGATCTGATGATCCTTTTGCAGTGTAGTTGATACAACTGTGATTACGTACTTTGAATGGGAATACAGTGTGAGAAGAATGTGAGGTGGGGCTGCTGCAGCCAGGGTGGGTGGGGTTGTGCATTCAGGAGAGGGTGCTATTTGAAGTGGAGCTCCTGAGGTGGGTTTGCCAGCAAGCATTTATTTTATACTTTTTATGTCATAAGATTGTACTGTACATGGTGGGTGGCCTAGTGTGGGAGAGAACAGGATCAATAAAGGCCAGCCGGGAGTGATTACTGAGGAGATGGAGTTGGGAGTGGGGAGCACAAAGGAGAAAAGGCTTCACATCTGTGGGGACAGCAGAGTGAGATACCTCTTTTATAGACATTTATAATAATTTTTCTGATTACAGAAGTAAGAAACTTGTGGAAAACTTCAGAAATACAAAAATGCATACAGAAAAAAATTAAAATTACTCTCAGATCTTAGATAAAACCACTGCTAGTATTTTTGCTTCTTCCTCTGATCTTTTTCCCATGTTTATCTGTCCAATCTGTGTGTAATCCTTTTTGTCTGCCCTGTCTCTCTCTTTCTGTCTCCCTTCCATCTGTCTACCTATAAACCTATCATCTTCCTGTCTTTTGATCTGGATATATTATTTTCTAAACAGATTTGGTATCATGCTGCATACAGAGCTTCACATGCCACTTAATTTTATTGAGATTATGTTAACATTATGAATAATTCCCCTACATTAAATATTTCCCACAGAATTGAGGGGGAAAATAATGGCTTTCCAGGAAGGCTTGGGGAGAAGGATATTCCTAACAGAGCAGAACACATCAATACAGGAAGGAGGGAAACCTTGGCTGGGTATGTCAGAGGAAGTAGGGTGCAGGGATGGGAGAAGAGAAGCTGACAGAGCCCATGTTAAAATGTTGAGGTAGATCCAGCCAGTATCAGGAGGAGCGCAGATGAGGAGATGAGAAAGTTGTTACTTTTACCGCTTGGAGACAACCAGGGTTGGGACCAGTGATAAAAAATACTCACGATCACCTGTCACCTTGTCTCCACAGAAGTGTGGTAAACTGGACCCCACCTATACCAGCGCCACTTTACTCTTTCAGAAAGACCCCCCAGCCAACACCCAGCTCTTCCAAGTGAGTACGGACCTTATGTGGCTACCATCAGGGGCCCTTGCAGGCCACCTCAGATGATGCTGACCGTGGGTGGGTGACTGATTCACATTGTGTGTCAGGGCTTAAAGCTCCTTACCATTGCGCAGAGATGTCTGGTGAAGGAAACGGGGATTACATTAATGTGAATGAAGCTATTTCCCCTCTTGCTCACCTCATTTCTCTCTTGGGCTTACTCTCACCTTCCCCTGCTCCTTAAATTTTTTTTTCCATTTTGTTTTTTTCTGGTTCCTCTATGGGCTAATGTGCAAAGCCAGGCATTCTCTTGAGCATGCCAAGTAAACAAAATTTTTAAAAATTTTTCTATTAAGAGTAATTTTTTGAGAGGTACTAGGTAAAGGATCAACTTTTCAGATTTTGTGGGCCATGTCGTTTCTGCTACAATTCCTCAGCTTCGTCACTGTAGCACAAAAGGAGCCAGAGGCGACACGTAAATGAATGTGCGTGACTGTGCACCACTAAAACTTCATTGAGAAAAGCAGAGAGTGGGCCAGATTTGGACATTGTCCACAGTTTGTGGACCTCTGCTCTCAAGGGTAACAGTCCAAAGCATGAACTCTGAGCATGACTGCCAGACTTGAATCCAAACTCTGCCATCACCTAACTGTGGACACTTGGACAAGTGACTTTCTCTCTGTGCCTCTTGGGCAAGATAATGATACCCAGCTGCAGATGTGGGTAAGGTGGGTCCCGGTTTCACAGCACAGTTTTGAGGATTCAATTTATTAATAAAAGTAAATAACTTAGATAATTCCAGTATATAGTAAACTCTAAATCAATACTAGCCATCATTATTATTACTTTGAAAAAACACATAAAGCAGAATTTTATTTTAAACTGAATACACTTTAGAACATTTTGAAAAATATAGAAAAACATAAAGAAGAAAATAGAAATCACACCAAACCTTACCTGCAAGAGAAAATTAGTAATATGTTTGTGTGAGACAGTGAGAGAGTTAGTTGCTCAGTTGTGTCCAACTCTTTGCGACCCCATGGACTGTAGCCCATCAGGCTCCTCTGTCCATGGGATTCTCTGGGCAAGAATACTGGGTGGGTTGCCATTCTCTTCTCTAGAGGATCTTCCTGACCCAGGGATCGAATACGAGTCTCCTACATTGCAGGCAGATTCTTTACCACCTGAACTATCAGGGAAGCCCATTTGTTTGTGTACTTCTTTCCATTTTTTTTCCTATGCATATATGGACATATTTGCATTTTATAGTGTTTTCCCAAAGAAGTTGAATCATTACATGTATACATACAATAGTATATGTCCTGTTTTTACACTTAACATGAGTATTTCCTTCTAATTAAAATTCTTCAAAATTATCTCTTAGCAATTGTATATTGTTCCATCCTGTGAGCATAGCATAGTTTATTTACCCAATCTTCAACAAATGGACTTTTAGGCTCCTTGGTTTGTTTGTTCCTGTGTACAGTTGGCCCTCATCTGTGTATGTGGAATGTATGTGTATGTATCCATGGATACAGAGGTGGATACCGCACCACTTTTAGAAGGGACTTGCTCACCTGCAGACTTGCTCACCTGCAGACTTGCTCCCCAGGGGGTGTCCTGGACCCAGTCCCCCACAGCTACTGCGCAGGGATACTGTGACCACTCTTCTTGACTTCCTACCTGCCTACTGTTTCCTTCCCCCTGTGCCCTCCTGCCTCCTCCATTCTCACCCCTCTCATTTGCTTTGGCCTGAAGCTCTCCACGGTTCCCCAGGGCCTACAGAGGAACAGTGTCCTCTGAAACCAGTGACCATGTTGTTCCAGGAGGTGCCCAAGGGTCAGTCCGTGGAGGACACAGTGGGCCGGCCCCTGCCCCACCTGGCCGCGGCCATGCAAGCCTCTGGAGAGGCCGTATACTGTGACGACATCCCTCGCTACGAGAGTGAGCTGTTCCTCCGGCTGGTCACCAGCACCCGGGCCCACGCCAAGATCAAGTGCGTGCAGTGAAAGCACTTGGGGAGGAGGGCGCTGGGAGCACCCTCCAGGCACTGGAGATGCCACGACAATGAGCCTTCTCCAGGGCCTCCTGGTCCAGACAGGAGCACAGCGACTTGTGTTAAACCCAGACAAGAGAGGAACAGGAGACAAGAGGGGCTCAGTGGTGCCTGGGAGGGTGGGGTGATGGTAATGGAGACGTAGTCAGGGCCCAGCTCAGGAATGCCTTAGGGGTGCTGACCAGGGATGTTACATTTGGCCCAAAAAGTGATGAGGAGCTGCTGAAAGACCTTTCTGGGATCTGCACTGTGGATACTGGGCTAAACTTCGGTACAAATTTTTAGGAAAACTTGAGTCAGCACTAAAGGGAAGAAGGAGGCCTTAGCATGGCATTGACTTCCTGTTCCAGTGCCTAGCAAATTGACCTTGGCCTTGTCAAGCCAAGCTCTTGTCAACTCTCATGTTCCCCATGTGTAGTAGCTTATTTAAAATGACAGTGTCCACAAAGGACCCAGTAGAGAACAGTCACTTGTACTTGGTTATTAAACTTTAAAAGCCCAAATGGCAAGAATTGCCACCTCTAAGATGATGATAATAAGAAGGATACTCATATCACACTTAATGTTTGCTGCAGCCTGGTTTAAGCATTTTATACATAATACTTTATCTATTCCTCTCCAAAGCCCTATAGGCAGGTCTTATTATTATCCCCATGTTCCAGGTAAGGAAACTGAGTATATAGTAAGAGACCTAACATGATGATTCTGGATGGTTATTAACTATGATGTTAACAACCCTAACCCTAACCCTAACCCTGTGGAGATCACAATAGGGCCTATACAGGGCCCATGGGGACAGACTTGTCCTATTTACGTTATATCCCCCCTAGCGCTCAGCTCATGGCCCCAACACAGTAAGTATTTAAGCAGCACTTGCTGAATAGGATAGGATAGGAGGGAGAAAGGGGAAGAATTAGGGTGAAGGAAAGCCTGTTGAAAAGAAGATAAACTTATCTGACTGGTTAATGGGTCATCTCTGTTTTTAAGAGGAAAATGTTTCCCCAGGTAAGTTCATGGATCCTTGAATTCTATCAGTGGACCCTTCGAGGATATAGATCTCTCTTCTAGATGATAGTATCTGTTCTTCCTGCAAAGGGATGGATGGTATTGGATGGGGAACTACAAGATTTATAAGGTATCAAAATACAGTTGAAGGTACTTCAGAGGTTTTCTCTGCTGTACAGTCTTTTGGGGAAAAATGACGGATACACAAGGTTGAGGTGTGGCATAGCTCGGCATTTTCACAGATGACAGGTCTTCCGCTTCAGTTTTCCTTCCTGATTCCTCACACTCCTCCTTTCAGGTCCATTGATGTTTCAGAAGCTCAGAAAGTGCCAGGGTTTGTTTGCTTTCTGTCTGCTGATGATATTCCTGGGAGTAATGAAACTGGACTTTTTAATGATGAGACAGTCTTTGCGAAGGATAAGGTAATATCTTGGATTTTTTTTGTTAAATATGAAGTCAGTGGAATGAGTATTTAAGCTTTAATTTGTGTTCATTTCTTCAGACCCCTAATCTTGAAAAGATTATGCATTTGCACATATTGTGGTCATCGTCGGGCAGTATTTGGGACAGTCAGTAAAGGGAGAGATATGCCTGGTAGCACTTTTCACTTAAGGTGTACTTACTTATTTAATTGATGGCTGCTGCTTTTAGTATCAGACATGGTAGGATGACTCCATGCCAGAGTGGCATTAAAAGAAAGCCTGGTGACTGTATTTTAAGTAAAAATCAGGTCCTTAGGGTACAATATTAAGTTCCTTTATTAAAAGGAAATAAAAATACATTAAGCAGAATGTATTGTATACATTAAGCAGAAAGTAAACAGAATAAAAATTGCAATGATACTACCACTACTATGTGAACTGATAATTCACTTACATGAGAGTTTATCTGTTGATTTCAACCATATACGGAGTTCTGCCAAAAAAAAATTTTTTTTAAGCATTCAAGGCAGGTGCTACAAAAACCTGTATACTTATAGGATAGTTCTCAGATAGTCATTTTATAATTCCAGTATAGATTAAATATTGCAAGTTGATGGTGAGTAGGTGTTGCTTAAGGACAAATTCAACTTATTATTGAGGTAAACATGAAGGAGAGAATTCAAAACTACAACTCTGAGTCATTAGAACTAAAGGAGAGCATTTGATAGAAGATAAATTGCTTTACAAACTTCAAGAGCCTCTAAGACCTTAATTATGGTTAGTGAGAGTCATCCAGGTTCGACATCCTCTATGATAATAACCAGCTAAGTCAAGAGCTTAATTGAGTCCTAAAGAGGTAATTATGAGAGACAGACACGTTAAATATTGGTTCCTATTGTCAAGAAATAGTATATTCCAAAGTGATGAGCTGGACAATTTTTTGTTATTGTTAATTTTGGGGATGATGTTGGAAAACATCCCTGAAGGAGATACATACAGTTTTTTAAATAGAAACTGAGTTAATTCAATGAAAAGAAAGCAATAATTATTAATTAGATTATAAATCTAACAACCAAAAAAACGGGTTTATAGACTATCATGAGTAAGAACCAGTATTTGAGAACTACCGCTTTGGGGCATCTAGATGAACTACGGGGCATGATTGCTGCCTTTGAGAAACTTTTGGTATAAGTCTGAGAAAAAAAGATAAAAGAGAGTGGAGTGGTAGAAAGAAAATATTACTACAAGTCAGAGGTTAAGATTTAGTTATGGTCCAGTAATGAGCCAGTTTAGATCTTGTTGTCTTAGTTTCCATCTCTTCATATGAAGAACAAGGGTGTTGTGTGGATCTGAGTGGACAGATACACTTCATGCTGCCACATGCTTTCCTTCCTGCTGCTCATGGCAAACATCAATCAATCACCACGCTTTATCCTGAGCAGCTTCTCAACAGGCTGCACTCAGAATTGGCCCTGGAGATGAATCAAGTTTGCCATCCTGAGACTAGTTATCTCCAAGTCCTATTCCAATTCTGCTGATTCTAAACACTTAGGAAGAAGCGCATAGCTCCCCATAGTAAGATAAGAACATGAAACAGTCCCAGGACATTCCTTAAAGGTACCTTAGAAAACTATAGGGGCAGGGCTTCCTTTGCTGGTTTGAACAATCCGAAATAATTTGCTTCATGAGGAATGTGTTATGTTCTTTAACGGTCTGACTCTGCTCCTAGGTGACTTGTGTTGGGCACATCATAGGTGCTGTAGTGGCTGACACCCCAGAACATGCACAGAGAGCTGCACAGGGGGTGAAAGTCACCTACGAGGATCTTCCTGCCATAATCACGATTGAGGTAACTGGGGGATGAGCTGGCTGGAGAGAGGAGCGCTTCCTGTTCCTGGAGGCACCTTTACTGAGATCCTCTAGAGGAGATGTGAGGTGCAGGTGGGATTTTCCCAGATCGGCTTTTAAATCTCCTCCAGTTCTGTGATTATGTGATCCTGTGAATCCTTCCCCATCTTGATCCTAGACTCAGTCCACTAATGGCCAAACTGAGTTCTTCCTTTCCAATTTCAATTTCAGCTGGTTTCTTGAGAGGTTCTTTGCTTTTCCCCAAGAACCAGACTTGTGTGTCTATATCTGAGGAAGCAGAGAAACAGGACACCCTGGGCTACAACTGAGCTTACTTTTATTTTTTATTTTTTGAGCATGAAAGTCTGATTTATGTCCTATAATCTCATGGTTTCCTCTCATGCAATGATCACAAAGCACATAATAGCCTCAGATCCATCCATCAGCTCCAACATCTTTAGGGCATATACACGATACTTTCCCCATTTTCTTGATTCCTTGACTTCCCAGGTTCTAAACAGCTTAACTTCAAAAGCCCTTTGCAACATTCTTCCTCTTCAGGTTTTAACAAGTGGACCCTAATCCTCAACTTATAAATTAAAGAAATACAGTCCTTTGTTTGCTCATTGTAATTTTTCTCTGCTTCTTTTAACATATAGTGACCAGGAAAAGAAAAAAAAAAATCAAGCAACTTGTTTATCAAGGGTCATCTCTGTGAATATTTGCCCTATCTGCCAGCTTCCTTGTTCAATGTTGGAGAATGAAACATGGGGAACTCTACAAAATTCCTATCCTTTGTCTTTTCCTAGGTCTCTGCCCCTGCCTGCTTTTCTACCCCACTGTAATCGGCTGGACAGTTTCAAAAGCAGTAAATTTTGGCTCTGAGGGTATAACAGCAAATCAAAGCAGGTCCACTACCTGCTCTCAGTCACACATGCGTGGACACACACACACCTGGGGCTACAAATCCTAAACATCACAATGTTGGCTGCGGTGGCAGCTCTGCCCTCATCCTCGAAATGAATTTTTACTTCTTCAAATGCTAGATACTGAAACAACCTCAAAAGCATTTTGGTATACACAGCAGTGTACTTAGTGGAGCTTTTCCTGTTGTCTCAAAGGTTTAGCTGAAGCCTTAAAGCTAAGGACAAACATTATAAAGTGCCCCCCAAGAGATATGCCAAAACACCTATGCATGATTTGCTAAGAGCTGGCCCAAAGCTAGTTGGACAACCTTTATTTTTTATTTTTTTAAATTATTTTTTTATTTTCTTTACATGATCGTGTTGGTTTTGCCATACATTGACATGAATCTGCCATGGGTATACATATGCTCCCCCTCCAGAACCCCCCTCTCTCCTCCCTCCCGATTCCCTCCCCCTGGGTCATCCCGGTGCACCAGCCCCGAGCATCAACCCTGGGCTGGCGATTGATTTCACATATGATAATTAACATGTTTCAATGCCATTCTCCCATATCATCCCACCCTTGCCCTCTCCCATAGAGTCCAAAAGACTGTTCTGTACATCTGCATGTCTTTTGCTGTCTCGCATACTGGGTTCTCGTTACCATCTTTCTAAATTCCACATATATGCATTAGTATACTGTACTGGTGTTTTTCTTTCTGGCTTACTTCACTCTGTATAATAGGCTCCAGTTTCGTCCACCTGAGTAGGACTGATTCAAATGAATTCTTTTTAATGGCTGAGTAATATTCCATTGTGTATATGTACCAAAGCTTTCTTATCCATTCGTCTGTTGATGGACATCTAGGTTGCTTCCATGTCCTGGCTATTGTAAATAATGTGGCGATGAACATTGGGGTACACGTGTCTCTTTCAATTCTGGTTTCCTCCGTGTGTATGCCCAGCAGTGGGATTGCTGGGTCATATGGCAGTTCTATTTCCAGTTTTTTAAGGAATCTGCACACTGTTTTCCATAGTGGCTGTACTAGTTTGCATTCCCACCAACAGTGTAAGGGGGTTCCCTTTTCTCCACATCCTCTCCAGCATTTATTGCTTGGAGACTTTTGGATGGCAGCCACTCTGACTGAGCTTACTTTTAGTCTGCATGAAAAACACATAGAGATGCCTGTGTGATTTACGTGAGAAAGAAATAATCATTCAAGAGCTTCTTTTCTCCAGCCCCTTAACCTCATCTTCCATCCTTTAAAGTCAAGTCACTGAAACTTCTTTTTAATCCTCAGGATGCTATAAAAAATAATTCCTTTTATGGATCTGAGCTGAAGATTGAGAAAGGAGACCTCAAGAAGGGGTTTTCAGAAGCAGATAATGTGGTTTCAGGTACGGCTGTACCATGCAACAGTGGGAAGGGGGTGGCCCTGGCTTCTGAGTGAAATTTAAGAGACGTACCTGAACCCTGCAGCAAGGAAGTGATTTCCTGGATTTCTTAACAAAAGAGTTTCTCTGATGTTTGTAAAAAAAAATACCAGACAAGTGGCTGGGAAAGAAGGAATGTCAGCATCTTAGTCTCCCCTCTCCTGCCTCTAGACCAGACATACCTAAGTGTTTCTGAAGAGATTATGGCATGTTGGATTTGGAAGACTGTCTAAAGAAGATAAGGGCAGCAGATGTCTGGCCAGCCTTGGGTCCGCCAGGCTTCCAGCTACACAGAATCCTCATCCTCCCCATCTGCATGAAGGCAGTCCTCACTCAGTGACAGCTAGTGCTCTCTCCTCTCCCCACCCCCTCCCTCCCCCACTGTGCATCCTAGGGCAAGGCGGGTCAGACTCCTTTGGGGTTTGTTTTTTACATTGGTTTCTGTGCATTGCTGTAACTAGTAAGCCAGCTCTCCAGTTGGCCTGGCAGCCTCGGCTCTGGAAGATAAAGTTTATTTTCAGCTTCTCAATCACATTCATTAACTCCTTTTCTACTTTTTAAGACAGGTTTATATGGTAGTTTAAAAATCTTTGATTTCCACTGGCTGCAGTGAGACGAAAGCTTCACATCTGATGTTTTTCAGCGCTGTCCTGGTTTCTTTGTTGGGGTTTGGCTGCCAGACGGCTAAGACTTTGAGATTCTTGCCCATCCTGGTTAGGGAACTGAAAGGTTACCTGTGGTACTTCCCAGGGCCCTAGACAAGTGAATTCTCTCCTTAAGCAAACTCACTCCCTCTGCAGCACTGGGCTCACTGTGGAGAGTGTTGTTGCTTCCCCAGGTGAGCTGTACATTGGGGGCCAAGAGCACTTCTACCTGGAGACTCACTGCACCATTGCTGTCCCAAAAGGCGAGGCAGGGGAGATGGAGCTCTTTGCGTCCACACAGAATGCCGCAAAAACCCAGGTATGAGTCCAGCAGGTCAACAAGGGACCAGGGGAGAGGGGGACGTGGGCTGGTCCAGGAGGGGACATGCAGGTGGCAGTCTGAAGCCAGGCCCTGTCGCCAACAAGTCGGTATGACTGAGCTTGTTATATAACATTTCTCATCGATAAAACAGGGCCTGGCATGGATGTTGTGATGGTTAGATGAGTTTTAAAACTTAGATAGAGCCTAGAAAGTGTTAGCTTTTGTCATTCCAGTGCTGTATTGCTTTGGTCAGATCATATCTGACCTCAGTTTCCTCATCTGTTAAATGAAGGAGTTGAGCTTAATGAGAGCCACGGGGACCATGAGAGGATCTGCGGGGCCTCAGCTAGTCCTCATTTCTCTATTGTGTGTAACATGACAGTGGTTGCCAGTGTTTTTGGCAGCTGGTCTTACCCTCATGACCCACCAGTTCTTGGCTAAATGGGATGAGTTCTGGGACTCTGAAAGTATGCTGTGAACCCCTCTGATTAAAACAAGTATGTGAACTCAGTGTGCAGTAGCTGATGTGAGCTGGGCCCTGGCACCACTACCCAAGGCAGGAGACAGGTGCTGGTGTGTGCCCTGGGACAGGAGAGGGCTTCTTGAATCAAGGAATTTCAGAATTCACAGCAATAATTAGGCTTCTGTGTGTCAGGTAGGCTCTGGGTCAAGCATGAAGAAAGTCCTGGTGATGCATTCACTGGAGGTATTTTGTTCTTTTGCCCACAGTCCTTTGTTGCAAAAATGCTGGGGGTGCCAGCAAACCGGATTTTGGTCCGAGTGAAGAGAATGGGAGGAGGCTTTGGAGGGAAGGAGACCCGGAGCACCCTGGTGACTGTGGCTGTGGCTCTGGCTGCATACAAGTGGGTTTCAATGGGCTCTGGGGAGAAAAATAAGGCTGCCTCTGCTGGGAAGACTTCCTGGGTTTCCTGTGTTGGGAAGCAGATACCTTTTTCTTGGAATTTGCGTAGCCCTCTGTTTATAGAACTCTTGAGTATAGGTGGACATTGTGTCCATGTCTTATCTCCTCTATCCCACTGTGAGGACCCTGATGGCAAGGACACCCCCACACCCCATAACCCACAGCCGTATACCTCTACCTTGTCCAGCACAGTGTCCTGGTGGAGAAAGAAGGCTTCCTTGCAGTTTTTACCCCTGAGACTCACCAGGCTTGGTTGTTGTAGAGACTTCTCACCCTCTGGTGTCTCCCCCAGGACAGGACACCCGGTGCGCTGCATGCTGGATCGTGATGAGGATATGCTGATAACCGGCGGCAGACACCCCTTCTTGGCCAGATACAAGGTTCTAGATGTCAGGGGTTGTGCCGGGTGGGCGATGTCATCTGCTTAGGAAACTGGGGATGAAGAGTCAGGAATCCTGGGATATACTCTGACTTTTGTCATGATAACCTATAGCAGGAGAAATAGCAAAGAGAGAAATTCAAATCAGCCAACAGCAACAGAGGAGGGTAATGCCAACCAGCTCCCAGAAGATGCCCCAGGTTGCTATGAACAACTTCTGTGAAATTGCTCTGGTCCAAATCTTGTCTTTGTCCACTCAGGCTCAAACACGATTTATCAGCAAACCTGGGGTAAATCCATTCTGCAAAGTGGTCTAATGTTAATGTGCTAGAATCCTGGGTGCCCTCTGTCTGCACAAGCTGGCTTTGAAGAGCTCCTCTTTGGCCTCTTCTGACTTCATTCCATGACTTAACTTACCAAAAGAAACTGTTTTTCTCATTCCCAAATTCTCACAGGCTCCAAGTAAGTAACTTGGTCTTTGGAGGTTTCAGGTTCCTCGCTCATGAAATGGCCTGTCAGGGTTTGTTTGGCTAGTTCACACGAGGTTGGGGATGTGAAAGTATGTTCATGCTTGTGCAAAGTGTAACTTTTGCTGTCTGCTGCCCCAAAGCTCTGGTTTCTCTTCTAGTTTCTCTTCCCAACATTCCCGTCTCTGGCCTGTCATGACCAATGGTCTCTTTTCTACCTCCTCACTTCTGCTGGTAGAACAGAAGCCAGGAGTAGAGAGGAAGAAGGAGGAGTACAGTGGGAGATGATAGTTCCTTTCTTCTTTACCTGTGAAGTCTGTGGATCTCTTAAGTCGCCTTTATTTCATGGTGCGATGTCTTATTCTTTCTGTTTTTTCCAGGTAGCTTAAGTGGGAGGAGATGGTTAGAGACAGACAGAGGAAGGGAACTATTGAGAGCTCACTCTCCTTTTTACCAGGTTGGCTTCATGAAGACAGGGAAGATTGTGGCTCTGGAGGTGGACCACTACAGCAATGCCGGGAACAGCCAGGACCTCTCCCACAGTGTAGGTCAGACCTGCCCTGCATCCTGGGGGTGACTGGGAGGTCCATGTTATAGCATGCATCATTCCTTCATTCCTTTTTATTGATGACGAATATTCCATTGTATGAAAGGACCATATTTTGTTTCCCATTCACCACTTGATGGACAATTGGGCTGTTTCCACTCTTTAGTTTTTATGGACAATGCTTTGAATCTTCTCATATGACACAGATTTTGTCACTTTGAAAATTAACAAAGTTACCTTGATGGTACTATCTTTAAGTTTTTTAAATCTTAACTTTATGACTATATTAGTTATATATGTATAGATTCCTATAAAAAAGAAATTTCAGAAAAACAGAAGTTCTCTATTATTCCCACTTTGGACATGCTAAAGATCTCTCTAATTGGCTCATTTTGGAAGCTTTATGCTTCAGATCTAGGGTAAGAAACTGTTCAGAAAAGAAAACACTTCTAGTAGTCTTACTCACTGTGAAACTTGCTTCTTGATGTTATAGGAAAATCAGGTTGAGAAAGATACAGGACTTATCCCCAAAGATTTTACAAGTGTTAAAATTCAATCCAGCAAATATTTATGAATCCCTAGGGTGGTGACATAAAGAATATAACATTGTTTCCACCCTCAAGAAGGTCACAATATGGTGGAGACAGATAATAAAAGACAAAATGAAATAGAAGTACAATTGACAAAATACTAAGGGAAAGCAAAAATTGGAATTGAGACATAAAAATCCTCTAGGATGACTAACACTGAAAAGCAACCTGTGGGAAAGAGACTATAAACGGGGAAGTAAACTAAAGCCAAAATGAAACAAACAAATAAAAGCTATCATTTAGCTCATCAAAGAGAGATGAGTCATTACACTTTAAAGAAGGAACAGAATGCTATAAAAATGGAGCAGTCCAAGAATAAAAATGAAGTCTTGTGAATTAAAACTGTGAAAGCAGAAAGGCTGAAAGAAACTGAAGACACTCTCTTAAAAAGGAGGAAACAATGGGGAAAATAGTAGACAAAATACAGGAAAATCTGAGGACCTATCCAGGAGATTCAAATAATAGAAGCTTTAGAAAGAAAGAATAGAAAAAAAAAGCAGGAAGGAAAACTGTTAAGAAGGAATTCAAGAAATTTCCCCAAACTGGTGGGCATACATTTTGAGATTAAGAGAGCCGATCCAGGAACCAGCACAATAAAGGAAAATAGACTTAGGGTAGTTCTAGTCCTAGTATTTTAAGGAATCTTCATACTGTTCTCCATAGTGGTTGCATCAGTTTGGTTGATTCATGTTGATGTATGGCAAAAACCATCACAATATTGTAAAGTAATTATCCTCCAATTAAGTAAATAAGTAAATTAAAAAAATTTTAATTAAAAAAAAGAAAATAGACTTATGCTAATTTACATCATTGTGAAATTTCAAAAACCTGGGGACAGAGGAGATTTCACAGTTTTCAAGGAGGATAAAACTAGGACTCATTCCAAGAATTGGAAAGGTATTGATTAGATTTCTCAATACTGGTGAGCTAGAAAGCACTGGTAAATGCTTTCAAAATGCTGAGGGTAAATGAGAAATTTATTTCCAACCTGGAATTCTATATACAGCCAAATCATGAATTAAAAGTGAGAGCAGAATAAAGACATTTCAGACACACGAGTTCTCAAAAATGTACCTCTCTATATATTCTTTTTGGAAAGATACTGAAGGCTGTACTCCAATAATATGAAGATGTAAAACTAAGGGGAAGACATGAAGTCTAGAAAGAGGAAATGCGATGTGGAGAGAGGCAGAGGGAATCATTGGGATGAATGTGAGGGGGAAACCCTTGAGTGATAGCTGAACAGACATGTCAGATTGTAGCCTGCCAGGCTCTTCTGTCTATGGAATTCTCAAGGCAGGAATACTGGAGTGGGTTGCCATTTCCTTCTCCAGGGGATCTTCCCAACCCAGGGATCGAACCCAAGTCTCCTGCATTGCAGGCAGACTCTTTACCATCTGAGCCACCAGGGAAGCACCACCACAGATGCCTGGTGCAGCCAACTGAAATGAAAGTTTGTCAGAAGGCTCCAGAAACAATGTCATCAAAAAGATGAGACTGATAGGGGGAGCATATGTAAACCCATGGTGATATCATGTCATTGTTTGGCAAAACTAATAAAAAAATAAAAAAATAAATAAATAATTAAAAAAAAGAAAATCAAATATGTTTGAACATATTGAAAACAGTTTTTTAGAAATATGTGCATAGAAAACAAAGGCAATGTAAAAAGTAAAGGTAATTAGCTCCAAGGGGGAAATATTATCAATAAAGAGATAAGTAATTCTAGCATAACTCCAGGGTTCAACTGTAAGTGATGTCTACAGAATTATTAAATGGACTGATAATCAGGTAAACATATAACTATATAGGGATGGTGGGAGACAGAGGGCCAGTGTGTACAAAGAGAAAGAGGGCTGGGGTGGAGGTGGGGAGGGAGAACTAAATCCTCCTTTTCCATGATGGGAAAACAGTGTAAAAATCTAAAACTGAACAAGTCAAGAAATGGAAATGTAGACACATTATTTAGAGATGTGGAAGACAATGTAAACAACTGACAGAGTAAGTGGTTGCTTCTGGGGAGCGTAAGGAGGAGTGTGGAGGGGCTGCTGGTTTACATTACATGACTTATGGAAGTATTAGATTCTTTTTTTTTTTTTATTGTTTTTGCCATACAATGTCATGATATCACCATGGGTTTACATATGCTTCCCCTCCAGAACCCCCCTCCCTCCTCCCTCCCCCCCGGGAAATCTCGTTGCACCAGCCCCGAGATTTTTAATTAAAAAATGATAATTAACTTGTTTCAATGCCCTTCTCCCATATCATCCCACCCTTACCCTCATCCACAAAGTCCACAAGTCTATTCTATACATCTGCCCACATAGCTCAGTTGGTAAGGAATCTGCCTGCGATGTTGGAAGTATTAGATTCTTAGAACTATTTGTAGTACAAGTTTAATGGGAATAAAATCACCAGCTTTTTAAAAGAGGCAAATGATCAGTTTCAACTAGAGGATCTGGGAGGAGCTTCCTTATGTGGGAGCCAGATGAGGATTTTAGCAAGTAGATATGGTGGGGAGGGGCGTTAAGATGAGAGTTACAGGCTATCAGAAAAGAGGATGAAAGATATACTGGGGAAAGGTCAGAAAGTGTCCTGAATTCCACACTTAAAGATATACAGACTTTATTCTGCTGTTAACAAGTGGCACTCTGAAGCAAGTGCTTGACTTGCTATGATCTTACATTTTAGTCTGAAGCACACTAAGGAGGCTGTTGGGATATCACAGGGAAAAAATACTGTGGGCCCAAAGATGAGCGGTTGACTGTGGGGCTGGCAAAGGCGGGGATGGATGCAGCCCTGGAAAGCCCGCCTCCTTTTTTGAGGAGCCAATGAGATCCATGCACTGTTCTCCCAATTTGGTTTCCTGTGTGTGCTTCAGATAATGGAACGAGCTCTATTCCACATGGACAACTGCTATAAAATCCCCAACATCCGGGGCACTGGGCGGCTGTGCAGGACCAACCTGCCCTCCAACACGGCCTTCCGGGGCTTTGGGGGGCCCCAGGCCCAGTTCATTGCCGAGAACTGGATGAGCGACGTCGCGGTGACCTGTGGGCTGCCTGCCGAGGAAGTAAGCTGGGAATCTGGAGGAACAAGTCAGAGGGGCTTAGCCTACTTTGGATTTTGGACATCTCCGTCGCGGTCGAGGATGGGCAGGCGCTGGGGAGGGGCGGGAAGCTCCACTTACGGTCACACCCCGTGGTCTCTGGCCACGGCCACGGCCTCAGCGTCTCTCTGCTTGGGAAGGTGCGGCGGAAGAACATGTACAAAGAAGGGGACCTGACCCACTTCAACCAGCGGCTTGAGGGGTTCAGCGTGCCCAGGTGCTGGGATGAGTGCCTGAAGAACTCTCAGTATCACGCTCGGAGGATTGAGGTCGACAAGTTTAACAAGTAAGCGCCGCGGGGGAGGAGCCTGACGTTCTGGGGTTCTCTAGGGTTTCAGATTTTATAGCCTTTTCTCTGAACTCAAAATAAGAATAATAACTTACTAGATAACTGAGAAGGCTGCTGCATTTGCTGACGCATCCATAGCCATCTCTTTGGGGTCCTGAAATGTTCTGCAGCGCAGGGGCCCAGGGTCACAGTCTCAGGATCATAGCAGCGTGGTCCGTCTTCACCCGTTTGTCTGCCTCCTGGGCAGACGACGCTTTGGCCCAGGACTAAGAACACCATAGTTGTGTGCCTGCCTCTGACACCAATCTATAAATGTGACCTAGGTAGTCACTCCATCTCCTTGGGTCTCAGCTTCATCTTCTGCAGGGTGGAGATGATTGTGCTGGCCTCGTCTCTCAAAGAGTTACTTGGATAAGCAAATATACAGCACAAAAGAAGTATTATCAGCAACAAGCCACGGTTCTTCCCTGATGCCCTCACAATCCAAGACCACCAGAGCGCTCAGGGAAGCAGAGTGACGACTCTTTAAGGTCGAGACTTTCAAGGGTGGGCCTTGTTCCAGCTCCACTGGAGGATCCAGAACCCAAATGCTCACTGTTCTCACTTCGTCTGCCCAATCAAAGCACAACTCAGTTATGACCAAGACTGAGTGGGCGCTTCCAAGGATGCCTTGTTCCAGTTTTACAAAGATATTGCATAAAACATGTCCAATCTGACATGAATATAGTGGGGAAGTTACTATGAGATTTTTTTTTTCTTTCCTCTAGGAACAATTGTTGGAAAAAGAGAGGTTTGTGCATAATTCCTACCAAATTTGGAATAAGCTTCACGCTTCCTTTTCTAAATCAGGTAATTGCTTTGTATAATTTTTTCCATCTTCACTGCCCTGGCATCCCATTCCCCTCTGTTTGCACTGTTGCAAGACTTCCCAAGTGGCACAGTGGTAATGAATCTGCCTGCCAATGCAGGAGACACAAGCAATGTGGATTCAATCCCTGGATTGGGGAAGATCCCCTGTAGTAGGAAATGGCAACCCACTCCAATGTTCTTGTCTGAAAGATTCCATGGACAGAGGAGCCTGGCAGGCTACAGTCCATGGGGTTGCAGAGTCAGACATGACTGAGCACGACACAACAAGAACACATTGTCATGGGAGCAGGCCTGACCAGAGGAGCTCTCTGCTGTTTAAATGAAATTGAATTTGTACATCCCTATTTGACTTGGGGTCAATGCCTAGTTATTATCTTCCTGACTATTGCTCTGCCTTTCTAATCCCATCTGTTTGTCTAGAGAAGCGGGACAAACATATATGACTGCCCTCCCTCTGAGGACGGGTGACAGAGAGATATATTTTTAAAAAGTTTTGCAAACTACTGAAGGTCTATATTATTAAGTCATAAGATGTATACCACTTTGATTTTTTTGTATTTAAATATATGTATATTACACACACACAAACACCTTATGATACAATTCTACAAAAGAGTGAAAGACATTTTCTTTCTTTCTTTCTTTTTAAATTTATTTTCTTTACATTATTGTGTTGGTTTTGACTTTGATTTTTTTTGTCTGAGGTTTCTATTCAAAATGCTACTGCTGGTTTTGTTTTTCCTGGGCTCTAGTACTTTTAGTCCCGGGCCTTAAACTGAGTTAGGATTTGCTGAATTTTAGGTTTGGCATTCTTCTCTTCCCTTAGGCAGGAGCCCTGATCCATGTATACACAGATGGCTCCGTGCTGGTGAGCCACGGGGGCGCAGAGATGGGCCAAGGCCTTCACACCAAGATGGTCCAGGTGAGCAGTCTGGAGACAGTGTGCATCCTCCCCAGCACCGTGACGTCTGGGTGAGGTTAGATGCTGTGGAAAATGTGAGCAGAGCCACATACCAGAAGCAGAGGCAGGGCCAGGTTCTGGCCCTTGCCCCAGCTGCCTGTTTACATGTGACCTTGGGCAAGCCTGCCCCTCCTCTTGGCCTCAGTTTCCCCATCTGTGCAAAGGTGTTGGTGATGATTCGGGCCCCTTCCATCACCAGCACTCAAGGGCTCTGGGCCTGTGTGTAAGGTGTGTGTTAAGGGTAACTGGCTTCCCTCACACATGTGAGACTCCTCTCAGTGAAGCTGGGTTAGCATTGTCACACCTGCTTGGCTTGTGGGCACTGGCCAAACTGAATCTTTTTTTAAAGCCAGGGTTAGTTTTAAAAAGGCATCATTCGTCACCATCAGGTTTATGAATATTTTGAATCCAACCAAACCACTCCATAAAGTGTTACTTCAGATTCCGACTGATGTGAGAACATCCCAGTCTCAGTAGAATTGTGGTTTATGAAATTATTTTCTTGCCTGTTAAGGGTGAATCTGAATCCCACCTTGGGGAGAAGGCAGCCAAGCCCTGCCAGCCCCTTCCCTGGAAGGTAGTGTCCCTTCTGTTTGCAGGTGGCCAGCAGAGCTCTGAAGATCCCCACCTCTAAGGTCTACATCAGCGAGACGAGCACCAACACAGTGCCCAACTCCTCTCCCACGGCCGCCTCCGTCAGTTCCGACATCTATGGACAGGCCATCTATGTAAGGAGCCTCGGGGGCTGCCCAGCTGAGGGCCAGCCCAAGGCAGGGGGCAGGGAGAGTCCCCAGGTAGGAGCTGCAATGGCTCCCTTGCAGGCTTTTGGCGGTGGCCATGCCTCTGGTTCTCTTCACCAGGAGGACACCAAGCTAAAAGAGGGGCCCAGCAACCATTACCGCTTCCTTCAAAGCCTGGAAGGATGAGGGTGGAGGGGGAGGGGAGTTGGAAGAATGCAGGGGATTCTGGGAGGACACGCACCCTGGTGGTAGAACTGAACAGAAGACAATGGATCGAAATTGAACTTTGATTGGGGGTCAGCCAGGTCAGACCCCGTGCTTCTCCCCTCCCCAAGGTGGGTAATGTCATCAAACAAAGGAGTTTAAAGGGAGAAGGCACCTTCTTAGGGATCCTTCAGTGCTTCCCCCTCTTGTCAACTTCAGGACTGAGTCATGAGGTGCTCTCCACGCAAGGGCCAGTGGCTCCTACCCTGGGCCTGGGACATTCCTGGGAGGGTGGCGCGGCTGTCTGAGTGGCACTCTGGGCCCAGCACTGCTTGGATAACCTCAGGGTTTTGCTTGAGTTGGGGAATGCAGAGGACTGATGTGTCTGCCATGTGGGCTGTGTTCTTTAGGAAGCTTGCCAGACCATCCTGAAAAGGTTGGAACCCTTCAAGAGAAAGAATCCTGATGGCTCCTGGGAAGACTGGGTGAGTTTGCAGACAAACGAGAAATTCAGAGCAGGGCTGTGTCCCCGACCCTGGGCAGGAAGAGAAGGTCAGGATCTAGTCACATAGGCAAAGAGAAGTTGAGGTGTCTGTATGCTTTCATAAGAGAAGCAAAAGTTCAGCCTTGCTGACCCCCTTCTCTACAACATTCATAGCTGAGGGAAGTCACTTGAGAATTTTTGAGCCAAGATCTTGACTGCCCTGAGGGAATTGGGGGTTCACCTGCCCTGAGCATCAGAAGATGGGGGTAACTGCTACTCCTGCCTCACTGAGAATTCTTCTCTCAGAGCTCATCCCACATCCCATTTGTCTGCAGTCTTGAAGAGTCTCATTTTCTTCAGACTTCCATTTCTGAGAGGGCTGCCCCAGGAGCCTCCCTATTACCCAGCTCGGAGTCTGAGTACACAGAGACTCTTGTCTGTGAGGGAACAGGGAAAAAGATGTCGTGTCCATGCTCAGTCACGTCAGTCATCTCCGACTCTGACCCCATGGACTGTAGCCCAGCAGGCTCCTCTGTCCATGGGATTTCCCAGGCAAGAATACTGGAGTGCGTTGCCACGCCTTCCTCCAGGAGATCTTCCTGACCCAGGGATCGAACCCATGTCTCCTGCTTGGCAGCAAGATTCTTTACCACTGAGCCACCTGGGAAACTCCAAAAGACATTACCCACAAATTGATATCATCCCTGTGGTGTTAGGAGTGACACAAGCACTCACGAGAGGAATGAGCCTGGTTCTCTGATTTCTGGTTTAGAAGCCTGCCCATCAGAAACCCTCAGAGGGAAGCTGCAAGGAAGTGTCTCTCAGGTGGGAGACCCAGCTGTGCCCATGAGCAGACATGCAAGGGTGGCCCCACTTGACCTGCCTCTCATGTTGCAATGAAAGGGCCAGATACAATTGGATACAATAGTAACCCGTAAAATGTGACCACACATGAACCAATTCAGGTTGTACAAGTCTCCCTCAAAAGAGTCAAATAAGCTGGTTCTCCTAGACGTGCTCATCTTATTGTGCCTCACACAACCTGTCCTTCCCTGTCCACACTCATAGATACCACATGAATGTGGGCTGGTTTTGGTAGTGTGGGTTTTAGCATGGATTTGTAAGGCAATGTAAATGTTTTCAACGACCGTGTCTAGAATCTGTTGACCTGGGCTTTGGCTTCATCTACTGCCCATGTCGTCTAGTGTGCCTTATAAGCAGGTAACCCTCCAAAAGGGTTTTATCAGGAGAGTGTGACTGGGACATGACAGGCATCAAAGCTCTTCAGTGTCCGTACTGTATTGAAAGAGGCAAGCTAATACTGCCACCACTATCTGTGTATAGATTTGATGTTATATAGTAAAGATCCTAGAGAAATTCTTTCTGTAAACTTTAGTTTTCTCATCTGTAAAATGAATACAATAATAGTACTGATCTTATAGGGTTGTACTAAACATTAAATAAGGCAGTGTCTGCAAAGGACTCAATAGCATCTTTTAGCTTTGGTAGTTGACAATGATCATGATGCCACTACATCAACAACAGATTAAACTTAGAGTTGTGAATATTGAAAGAAAGAGAAGGAAGAAAGAAAGGAAGGAAGGAAGAAAAAATAAAAATTTATTATGTAGCTGTTGTTCGGTCGCTATGTCATGTCCAACTTTTTGCGACCCCATGAATTACAGCACACCAGGCTTCCTTGTCCTTCACCATCTCCTGGAGTTTGCTCAATCTCATGTCCATTGAGTCAGTGATGCCATCCAACTATCTCGACCTCTATTATCCCCTTCTCCTCTTGCCTTCAATCTTTCCCAGCATCAGGGTCTTTTCCAATGAGTCGGCTCTTTATATCAAGTGGCCAAAGTATTGGAGTTCAGTTTCAGCATCAGTCCTTCCAGTGAATATTCAGGATTGATTTCCTTTAGGAGTGACTGGTTTGAGTTCCTTGAAGTCCAAGGGACTCTTGATGAGAGTCTTCTCCAGCATGCAGTTCAGAAGCATCAATTCTTCAATGCTTAGCCTTCTTTATGGTCTAACTCTCACATCCATACATGACTACTGGAAAAAACCATAGCTTTGACTATATGGACCTTTGTCGGCAGAGTGATGTTTCTACTTTTTAATATACCGTCTATGTTTGTCATAGCTTTCTTCCAAGGAGCAAGCATCTTTTAATTTCATGGCTGAAGTCACTCTCTGCAGTGACTAGAGAGATAGAATGGATGGAGAGGTGGACAACTTTATTAATAGAACACAAGGCTAATATGTTAAGTAAGGAATGAGCGTTCTACAGAGTTGCTGTTGTAATGGTCAGAGTAGGGAGTCATCACAGTGGATGAAGAGGCAAGCTTGAGCTGATTGTTGAGGGAAGAAAGGGGTTTGGACAGATACAGCAGAGGAAGCACATGAATGAAGGAGCAGAAGTGCAGGGATGAGAAGGTTTGGGAGAGAGTTAACGCTTGAGTTTGATTGGAGTAGCAACCATGTGTGTGTTACCGAAAGCCAGACAAAAGACTGGAATCCTTATTGTCTAGCATTTGCTCAATGGTTCTGTACACAATGCGGAATCATGGAAAGCTCTAGAGTAGGTAAGTGACAAGGGCTGTGTGGTATGTTGAGATGATCCCTCTGACTGCACTGGGCTACATAGCAGGGAGGGAGGTGTCCTGAGGCTGGAAGACCAGTTAAGAGGCTGCTGTAGTATTCCAGGCTTCAGATGACCAGGGCCTAGTGCAGGGGGTGGTGGTGAAGAGCAGGAGGGGCCATGTGGAAGCGAGAGTCACTATTGAAAAAAAGCTGGTCAGCTTCCAGGTGAGGAGGAGGCGCTCATGAAAGCTTAGTGCCGGGCCGGGGTTTCTGGAAGCCATGCTTCCCCCTTCCTGATGGCCATTCCCTCTCCTCAGGTCATGGCTGCCTACCAGGATAGTGTGAGCTTGTCTGCCACCGGGTTTTACAGGTAAGTAAGGTGCTGACCTTGCCCCCCTCACAGTAAGTTGGCATCCTAGCCTCTGCAGGCCCCCCCAGCACTGCACTGTCAGCCTTTGGTCAGGAGAGAGCAGGTCTGCCAAACTGCTTCCCTCTCCAGTGGACTTCCACTAACCTCAGGGTATTGAAGTTGCCCTGAAATATGTGAGCTTACCAGACTATGTGCCAAAAGCATGCGCTGTCGTAGCGAAAGACCTCTGCTCTAGCTCTGGTATACTGTTCCACTTGGGAAGTCACTGGTCCCTCTCTGAACCTGTCTCTTTATGACATAATGAGTCCATCACCAGCCATTCCCCTCAGCATTCTCCTGTAAGAACCAGGGGCAGCTGGTGTCCTGAGGGTTACCCATGTGTGTCCCTTTGTGCTAGGCCTCAGATTGCTTTAAGCAGGCTCTCCTGCCAAAGAATGAGAGGAGGATCTAGAGCACGTGGTCTTGTTACAAAATGTAGAGTGGAACATAAAATGGGATTTAGAAAAAAATGTCTTCTGCAACTTGAAAATTCAGTGAGACCCTGTTTTAGCAGAGGCCCTGCCTGTCTGATCTAGAAGCTGTGAGAAGAAATGATCATATTTACTGTTGGCCATAATGTTTTAGCTTTCTCTGGGAAATCTAACCAGGACCTTTTCTTTCATGGAACAGTGGACATGGAAAATAGTTCAATGTTTGCTTTAAAAGGTCTTGTGTGAAAATTTATAAATATATAAAATATATATGTAATGTAAATACATACATGTATTTTTTAGGGCAAAGCAATGTTTTTCCAGTGCTCCCTGATTATGTAATATCTGACCTACACAAACACAAACTAATGAAGATTTTCTCATAAATTCCTAATTCATCGTTAGAGTTGATAGAACTGGAGTTTTATCGGGAACACCCAGATGAACTTGATGAGGCTAGAGGTCAAAGAACGTGGCCATCTCTTGGGAGAAGCCTTTTCCCTCAGCCCTATACTGGTTTTATTTTCATGCAGATTCTTATCACACCAGCTCACATTATTGTTTCTGTGTAAGGTGTAGAATAGCTCAGGTACAGAATGCTATAAACAGAGAATACACACACACAACCAAGGTAACTCATGCAAAATTGGAATCATAGTGTAAGATATTCAGGATTGAAAAAAATGTCATGTGGATATTTGGCAGAAAACAACAAAATTCTGTAGAGCAACTATCCTTCAATTAAAATAAATAAATTAAAAAAAAAGAAATGAACCAAGTCTAAAGCCTATCACCAAATGTTAGAATAAACTTACTAATCATGTTTTTAAAGGAATAGAAAAAAAAAAAAAGAATGTAATAAAGAACATCTGCTTTTTTTGAACAACCCTTTGCTCAAATCATCTGTTGAAACTTAGGAGGAGGGGTCTGCTGCTGCTGCTGCAGCTAAGTCACTCAGTCGTGACCGACTCTGTGCGACCCCATAGACGGCAGCCCACCAGGCTCCCCCGTCCCTGGGATTCTCCAGGCAAGAACACTGGAGTGGGTTGCCATTGCATTCTCCAACGCATGAAAGTGAAAAGTGAAAGTGACATCGCTCAGTTGTGTTAGACTCTTAGCGACCCCATGGACTGCAGCCCACCAGGCTCCTCTGTCCCTGGGATTCTCCAGGCAAGAGGACTGGAGTGGGTCCGTAGACGAAGAGTACTATCAGGTGGCTGCACCCATGTTGGCACGGGTTACTGATCTTGTTACCTTTCGCCTTGAGAAAGGTGAGCAGCCCCAGGTGAGCTTGTATGAACAGCCCAGGAGCCAGCCTAGTAGGAACCTTTGGCTCTGAGATCCTGAGTTCTAGTTCAGTAGATCGTTTGGAGTGTGACTTGCACGTTCTTCATGAGCTCAGGCAAACCTGTCACTGGGACCCTGCACTGCTCAGCTCTGCAGAATGATTCATATGAAGGCCATTGGCAAAATGGAGCAGAGACAAGGGGCAAGATGCTTGGGCGTGCAGGGGTCTCATGGACAGGTTCAAAGTGTTCAGAACTCAAGGACTTTTTAAAGAACAGCTGAATAAAAAATAAAGCCTTTAGGGTCTTAAGATTCTATGGGACAAACTGTTTGTATGTGTATGAGTTGGGAGGGGGGACATGTCCATCTTATTCATATGCGATATTTTCTCTTCTTCCCAGGACACCCAACCTTGGCTACAGCTTTGAGACCAACTCAGGGAATGCCTTTCACTATTTCACCTACGGAGTGGCTTGCTCAGAAGTGGAAATTGACTGCTTGACAGGTGATCATAAGGTGAGAAGTTTGCAAAACTTTAGTATGAAAGGGTAAAAGAGAAACATCCAGAACTGTAATACAAAGAGCAGAGGCATGAACTTTCTGGTTGGGAAAATAATGTGCTAAATCATGGCTTAGCAAACTTCTTATAAAAAACCAGAAAGTAAACATTTTAGATTTTCTGGGCCACAGAGACTCTGCCTCAGTTATTCCACTCTATCTTGTAGTGTGAAAACAGATATGAATGTATGCAAAGAAATGAGGGTGAATGTGTTCCCACAATATGTAATGTATGCACCTGGAATGTGAATTTCATATTGTTTTCATGTCAAAACATATTCTTTTTATTTTTGTCAATCATTTAAAAACATGAAAACCATTATTAGCTCACAAGTGCCACAAAAGCAGGGGATGGGCTGGGTTCAGCCCATGGAATGTAAGCCTTCCTTACATGATCGATCTGGACTCAGGTTCAAAGCCCCAGGAACCCGGGGGCCTGCCCTTCCTACTCACACTTCTGCCTGAGTAGGAGCCCTTTGCTTGGGAAAGAACTATTCAGGTTGCTCTTAATAACCTAAGGGTTGCAACGACCCATCTATCATTTCATACATCGCTTTCTTCTCAAACTGCTTTTGTTTTGCTATCCATTCTAGAACCTCCGCACAGACATTGTCATGGATGTTGGCTCCAGTCTGAACCCTGCCATCGATATTGGACAAGTAAGAGTCCTGAGGGATCCGGGTGGTGAGGGACTTGGCCGCTGATGTGCCCCACTGCCTCCTGGGATCCCTGGCCACAGGGTCTCACCTGCTGTTATTTTTAAGGAGGTCTGAGCATGGTGCGAAGTGAGTCCCTCTGAGAGTGGGATTTAGTGGATGAGAGTCCACCCAATTTCTGAGGCAGGAGACAAATCCGCATGGATAAGCTTGAAAAGGGTATTCACATGGCAGAAAGCAAAATGATGGGCAGTGGGAACACTGAATGTTCAAATACATACATATATACACACATGCATAGTTTGAAAGCGAGCACGGGGGAGTGAAGATTGAGTTTGGGTTCAATGTGCTGGCAGTGGGGTCTCAGGGCAGAGGCATCTTCTCCCTCTTTATTCCTCTTCCACTGAGGATGGCTGTTGTGCTCTAGCAAGTAAATGCTACCAAGCCTGGGGTGGTGGAGAGTCCTGGGAGCAAATGACACAGATTCCAGTAAGAGGAATAAAGGGATGGCTGAAAGAAAGTCACTTTGGGAAAATATGAGAGTATTGAGCAGAGCAGGTAGAACAGAGTCAGAGGGTGCAATCAAGAACCAACGTATTAAACATGCAGTAGAAAAGGTTCATTGTATCTCCCCAAACTGGACAATCACTGAGTATATAGAAACGTAGTCATAAATCTGTTTATTAAGTCATTGAACAGCAGTGTGGGGAGCCCCTCCTATGGGCAGGCACTGAGCTTGGCATAGCAGACACAGAGATGCTCAGCATCTGGTCTCCCTCTGAACACACTTGTTTAGCTGTGATGGTGCCACATACCATGATTCTGAGCAGTGAGGCTGGGAGAGCAGACACGTGGGCCAGCAGAGCGTTGCATGTGCCCTTCAAGAGATCTGTGAGCTACAGCAGGGGCTGTCTTCTCCCAGAGGGCAGGCAGGGAGTTCAAAAAACCTGGCATCTACTAACCAAGAAAGTCCTGTCTTGTGCTGTGCTTAGTCGCTCAGGCATGCCCCACTCTTTGCAACCCCATGGACTGTAGCCTGCCAGGCTCCTCTGTCCATGGGGATTGTCCAGACAAGAATACTGGAGTGGGTTGACATGCCCTCCTCCAGGGGATCTCTGCAACCCAGGAGTTGAACCTGTCTTGTGGGGCTGCCCCAAAGCGCATGGTCCCTCTCAGTTCACGGGGTAGTGGTCCCCTGAGGGAAACCCTCAGCCACCATTACCCCCGTGCCATTTTTCCTGGGGCATTGTGACAGGAACATCTGCATTGGCCCTGAAGTAGGTTTCATGGGAAATTATGCCTACCGTTGCCTGTCCCCCTCCTGAAGCCGCTGACAAGTTCTGAAACTAATTTCAGTGTCCCTGCCTTTGCTCTGCCTCCATCAGTGCAGGCAAAGGCCCAGATCGGTTATCCCAGGCTGGGGCAGGGGCCGGGAAGAAAGCAGCAGGGGGCTGTTTTCAGCTCCTCTCCAGTCCCCTGGGCAGGTGGGGCTTGGTGCCTGCTGTGGGAAGCAGCGCCTGTCTTTGGGTGGGGGCGGGAGGCAAGGTAGCCATGGTTTCTGTCTGTTCTGCAGGTGGAAGGGGCATTTGTCCAGGGCCTGGGCCTCTTCACCCTGGAGGAGCTACACTACTCCCCCGAGGGGAGCCTGCACACCCGCGGCCCCAGCACCTACAAGATCCCCGCCTTTGGCAGCATCCCCACGGAGTTCAGGGTGTCCCTGCTTCGCGACTGCCCCAACAAGAAGGCGATCTATGCCTCCAAGGTACCGTTGCCCTGGGTGCAGGCTGCCTTCCAGTCTGCACTGTGGGAGACCACCTGCCATGTGGGTCTGCAGGGAGCTCGCCTAGAAGAGAGAGGGAGGGGCCTGACAGGAGCCTAGGTGGGGGATGATGAGCAGGGGCCCGGGGGTCAGGTGGTGGGGTGGAGCAGAGCTGTCTGGGAACATAGGGCACTGGGTTGAGGATGACACCACCCGCTTGTCATTTAAGCCAGCTTTTGAGGTGCACTCACAGGGATTCCTTAATTCGGTCTTATAGGTCAAGTTCTGACCTACACCCACATCTCAGGAGTGCATCCCTGAGGCTTGGTCCCAGCGGTGCTCTTGCAGGTCCTGCACCCCTGTTGTCTCTTGAGAATCAGCCCATTCCCCGGTGCACGCACCTTCACCTCCTTCAGTGACCGCCACTAGACCTTAAGCCTTGATCAGCATGCCTGAATGGTTATAATTACCCTCTGTTTCCTCCATGTCCCCAATAAGTATGAAAAACAGTTAATTAAAATTCATTAAACTGATGGATACAGTTGTTGGTCTAAGAAGGAAGACAGATAATTACTTGTAATCAACGAGACACATCTCAGTTTACTTCCCGGTGGGAGCGCCTGGGACACTTTGGGTCCTTGCCGTCGGCTCTCACACTTTAGCATGCGTTGGGTCACTAGGGGCTCAGGATGAAAAGGTAGCTCCATGGGACTCACCCTTAGAAATTTGGATTTGGTGGGTCTGGGGTAGGGTCCTTAAACTTGCATTTCAAAAAAAGATTATTTATAGTTGGCTCCCCTGGGTCTTTGCTTCTGCGTGGGCTTTCTCTCGCTGTGGAGAGCGGGGGCTGCTCTCTCCCTACAGTGCCTGGGCTCTAGCGGGCAGGCCCGCTGACTGTGTTGCCTGGGCTTAGTTGCCCACAGCATATGTGATCTTCCCAGACCAGGGATGGAACCCCTGTCCCCTGCATTGGCGGGTGGATTCTTAACCACTGGACCACCAGGGAAGCCCAGGCCTGCATTTTTAACAAGTCTCCCTGCCAACTCTGATATGGGCAATCTCTGATCGATGCTTTGGGGGATGAAATCCCCTTTGCTAGAAAATAGTTTCCATCCTGTTGGTCGTGATGCCTCTGTTTCAGCAACTTGTAAGTATAATTATGGTGACTGTAAATATTGGTGACAGAGTTGCAGGTAGATTATTCCCTGAGGTTTATTGCTGTGAGGAAAGGGTCAGATTTTTTTTGTCTGTAAAATATAATGCTTTATACAACTTCTAATGGTCCATTATATTCACATGGTGTCATCAGAGAAAATCACACAGTGAAATTGAAAAGACACGTGCCCACAAGGAGGAATCATTTATTAGACTGCTTGTCCTCAGCCCCTGTTTAATTTTGAGCTCCTGCCTTGCTGTGTGGCCTAGTGCTGGTTGGGGTCAGCGGGGTCTCCAGCCCTGCAATTGTGGAGGCTGGGCCCTCCCCTGATTCCCTGCCCGTGCTCTGCTCTTGTCCACTCAGGCGGTCGGGGAGCCGCCCCTCTTCCTGGGCGCCTCCATCTTCTTTGCCATCAAGGATGCCATCCGTGCAGCTCGCGCTCAGCACACAGATAATAACATGAAGGAGCTCTTCCAGCTAGATAGCCCCGCCACCCCGGAGAAGATCCGCAATGCCTGCGTGGACAAGTTCACCACCCTGGTACGAGGGCCCCGCAGTCCAGGGAGGTGGGGCCACAGGCCGGGGAAAGTTCTGCTGCAGAGGGAGGGCTGAGATGTTAGGCTGTCTCTCAGCCTTCTTGTATGTTAGGCTGGGAAGCCATGGGTCCTTCTGCCACGAGGCACCTCCTCCAACTTGCAGGAAGATAACGAGAATGCCCTTAAGGCCGCAGCTTGGGCTGGGCCTCCTGAGAAGGAGGGCTGTGTGATGCGCTTATCACCCACTGATTTCCTTACTTTCATTAAGATGAGGGTAATGGATAAAACTCCGGAAGAGCCTGATCTTTAGTGCCCACCACTGGCATTTTTGAGACCCTTCTTTGTTAAAGACACTGTGTGAGGTACTAAGGAGACAGAGAGGGAAAAAAATGAATTTGTGAGATGGAGCACATTTGTTCTGTGATGACCCTGTGCCATGCTGATAGGTGCCCTGGAAGACAGTGCAGCCTTTTAGGACACCAGCTGATTGCCCTGTGTGGTGACTGGTTACTGCCCTGGGGGTGTGTGTAGCAGTGAACTCCATGGTCTCGGGAATCATTTGGGGAAGTCCTTGTGTGAAACTTGTGGGGGACAGTTCCCGGTGAAAGGAGACAGTGCCAGGACAGATTCGTCCACTGTCGGAGCCTCAGAAGCAGCCCAGATTTGGAGTTGGGCTGAGTGGGCCTTGCACTCACTCTCCAATGGCTTTTGCAGCCTCTGTTGAGTCAGCAGAACCAGATCCTTCCTGATACCCAAGCTGGATCTCCTCCTGGGTATTTGATAGGAAATTTGATAGACATTTTGGGTTTCAGAGGGGGAAGGTACAGGAGAGTCCCTGGGGGCAGGCAGATCTGCAGTCAGCACAGAGGGTGAGCGAGGCAGATGGGCCTCCAATCAGGCAGCCCTTTAGGTTTTGCGATAGCTTTAGCTTCGGGATGAGACACCCACAGACCATATGAGGGGCTCCCAGGCTGCAAGGATGCCTACCACCGTGCAGCAACCTCGCTGTAGCCCAGAACCTTCCCACCATGGCCTCGGGACTGACAGTAACCAAGCCCACCTTCTCTGAGAGCAGAGCTGCTGCATGGCTCCCAGTAAGCTCCCAGAGATTGCAAAGTTAGCTCCTTGCAAACCATCTGATGCAGAAGTCAGTGATCTGATGAGCCCCTCTGAGACCCCGGACTCAAGCAAAGATTCTAACCCAAGTGCCTTGGCTCTGCTGCAACACAGCAGTGATTTAAAATCCCTGCTATGGATTTTCATGAGCAGCTGATCCATGAGCCAGTTGGGCTTTTGAAGGACGGTGAGTGCCATGTGAGAAAGGACCACTTCTGTCTCTGGTCATCCCTGTAGCTCCAGAGTCTGCCACAGTGCTTGACACATGGAACACACCCAGTGAAAATTAATGAATGACCAGGCTATTATGGAGTCCTGCCCTGAAGGCATTCCCCACAGCTGGGACCACAGAGTGGTGTTTGGTCTTGGGGTGGTGGTTGGCAGTGATTGGGATGTGGCACAGTGTCCTGAGCTGTAGGAAGACCCTTCAATCAGTTCTCCATTGTTCCTTCCTAGTGTGTCACTTGTGTACCTGAAAACTGTAAACCCTGGTCTCTGAGGGTCTGAAGAAGCCCCATAGGAGTCTTCTTACGTTACCCTGGGGAGTCCATGGAAGATGAAACTTGCCCTGCAGAACATGAATCTGTGAAAGTCTCAGGATGACAGAGGTGTTATTCCTCAGGATGGTGGTTGGAAGAACACTGAATGGATTGGAAGATTTTGATAAAAATATGATTTATAATCATGATGATAAGCCAATTCAAAACTACTAGGCCCAAATGGCTAATAGGCATTTAACATCATTTCTTGTCTGTTTTAATCACATATTTGAAATAGGTGTAGGAAGTATTTGTGCTGTGTCCCAGCTCCCTGGACAGCTTGTATACGCTTAAGTGTTGATAGCGTCTTTCCTTCAAAGAAGATTCTCACATGCCTGCAGAAGCTTATAACAGAGTTACTCTAAGTCTGTGTGTCTTCCTCAAAAAGCTTTTCCTTTGATTCAATAAACATGATATTATAACCTCAGATCCACATTCAGATTTGCAATGGGACAGGGTGGTGCAATTCAAGCCTCTGACCACTTCATTAAAGAGAATAAAGAGAGAAATTTCACTACTTGAATTGTCTTCTTTTAAAGAAAAAAATTTTTTATTTACTTATATGGCTGCGCCGAGTCTTAGTTGTGACATACAGGACCTTTTAGTTGCTGCGTGTGGGATCTAGTCCTCTGACCAGGGATCGAACCCAGATTCCCTGTGTTCAGAGTGCAGTCTTAGCCACTGGACCAGGAAAGCCCCGTGAATTTAATCTTCTTAAGTTGCATAAAGTAAGATTAATCCATATGAGCAAAAGCAACAATCCGATTATTCAGCACCTACAATGTGCCAGTTTCTTCCTCTCCCTCTGTGCATTTAGAAAAGATTGGGCTTAAAAATCCTCAGGTGAAGCCAGTGGTTCCCACCTAGAAATGAGGCTACTCGAAATAAGGTCAGCTGGAGAAAAAACAGTCAAGGAACCTGAGTTCTCGTCCCAGCTGTGTCTCTGTCTTTGTGACCTTAGGCTGTCACTTCCCTTTTCTGTGCTTCATTTTGCTGCAAAATGAAAGGATCGGACTGGAATACTCTCTCAGGGTCTTCTTCGGATCTAAAAGTCTAGAAATACACGTACGACCTGAAAACTCCAGTTATTTAAGAGATTTGCAGAGCTCAGAGATATGACTCCTTTACTATGATGTGCTGTCTGGATTTAGATTCCCTCAAGTTCCTAAGATTGAAAAGAGAACAGGAGAAAGGCAGGTATTCCCTCTCAGGCCCTGACAGGTGTTTTCATCACCATGTGGTGCTGATGGACAGTGTCCCCAGGTCATGTGCCTTCACTGTGCAAATACCCAACGTTCTACTGGATGGGGTCCACGGTTCTGGCCTGGAAGGACTGTGGAAACCACACATTTGAGCCCGGTTCTTGATGTTACTAATAAATGAAACTGTCAGCTAGTTGGCACGTGAGAAATGCTTAGTAATCATCATAATCATGACAGATGCTGCCATCTGCCATCTATGAACCAGTCTGCATTGCTAGGGAATGCACACACCAAACCCACACGTGCGCGCGCGCGCGCACACACACACACACACACACACACACACACACATGCACTTCCTACAAAATTCCTTTCCTCAGAATAGTCGGGATTGTTTACAGCATGGTTAAAACTGAAGTGCTTTAGAAATAACACCGGTATTTTCACTGGGATCTGCACAGGTCTGTTTCACTGATTTTCTGGAATATTCTATTAGAGTATGGTTAGGGTATAGGACATGGCCTGAAACTGAGATCAGCTGTTAATAGTGAGGCTATCAGGGCTGAACAATGACTGTGAATTCCCTTCTGAGCTTAGGCAAGGCCTCTGTCATGAAAATCAAACAGGCACATGCTCTTTGAGCTCTAAGTCACTGTGCAGTTCCAAGCTGTCGCCTTCCTCAGACATCTGGCCTTGCCTTGCTGTCTTCTCTGTAAAGTGCTTCAGGTTGAGGGTCCTTGGGCTTGGGAGGCCAGCGTTGCCCGCAGTATCACCCTGAAGCCGGCAGAGGGCGGTGGAAGACCAGACGTGAGACCATCCTCTCCAGCGGGCCCGCAGCATGGCCATTGGCCATGGGCTAGTTTCTAGGCAACTTCTTTAGTGTAGAGTAGACCCTACACCTTCAAAGTTCTCTCCAAGAGCCGGATTTGAAGCTGACTTAGGGTTTCAGACTGACAAAAATCTCAAAGGAGCTCAGAAAACGGGGGTCAGCTGTGGGAGTCTGAGCTTCAGGTGAACAGCTAGCAGGGGATGGCAGGTCTTACTTTCCTAGTATCTTACTTTACCTTACTTAGTATCTTTCTTACTTTCTCAGTATCTGCAACTTGTCAGGTGCCAGTTTTCACATTTTACTTGTATGTGTGTGCTCAGTCGTGTCTGGTTCTTTGTGACCCCATGGACTGTAACCCACCAGGCTCCTCTTTGCGTGGGATTTTCCAGGCAAGAATACTGGAGTGGGTTGCCATTTCCTCTTCCAGGGGATCATCCGGACCCAGGGATTGAACCTGAGTTTCCTGCACCTCCTGAATTGGTAGGTGGATTCTTTACCTCTGAACTACCTGGGAAGCCCTTTTACTTACGAAATCTCATTTAATCATCCCAGTGGCCCTAGGAGGTAGTGCTCTAATCTCTGTAACAACATGAAAAAGAAATCCTACCCATAGCTATGCAGAGGGATTACTCATGGGCATCAACTCCTGGAAAACAGGCTGCGACTGGGCCATGTGGGTGGGGAAACCTGGTGTATACTGGGCGTTGATCTTCCTGGCAGAGTGGCCCCATGCTACCCTGGCTCCCAGAGGTTGGTGGAGGCCCCCAAATGCCTATCTATTCGACTGTGCTTTGGCCAGCGTAGGACTCTCACGATGACTTGGCCAAGCTGTGGACTGCTGTCAGAGGCAGCTGAAAACTTCCTTCTCCTCCAGTTAAGGTGGCTGGGGAGCCAGGACAGGAGGACAGGATGGGTGGACATTGAGGAGGAACTCTGGGCAAGGGATAAGGACAGAAATCATCCTAGCTGATTGATTTACAACGGGGAACATCCCTGAGCCCATGATATTTTTATCTTTAGCGGAGGGGGAGCCTGGACCATCCCTGCTGCTGCTTATTTTAGGTCCTGGGACAAAGCTCTTTGGAACACACAGCTTCCTTGATCTGCTGAGGCTTGAAGTCACCCTGGGGCCCCCAGGCTCAGGGACTTGTCCTTGTCTCTATTCTGGACTGGGAGAGAGTATGATCCCAAGGCAGGAGACAGATCCTGGGACAATCTTGTCACCTGATACAAAGCAGCCCACCAGAGGGAATGGAAATGTCAGGAATTACCCAGAGGGTTTGGGCATCATCTCTGTCCTAGAATGGACCTGGCCCTGACCTTGCACAGTCCTCTAGACCAGTTCACATCCTAGAACTGGAAAGGCCCTGGGAACCATCAGACTCAAGCTTTTTGTTTAAGAGCTGAGAATCATAAACCCTGAGAGGGTAACTAACTTGTCTAGGGTCCCACAGCTCTTTAGTGAGAGAGACAGGCTTATGACAAGACTGCCTGAATCCTGGTCCAGGTGCTTTAAACTAAACCGTACACCCACTAGTGGAGTGAGCCTTCTCTTAGGCAACCTCAGATTGTGGGGGACATGCTAGAAATCTAGTCATGTGGGTGGGAAGAAGATATGGAGATCTTGGAGCCCAGGAATACCTCACTCATCTGTGCTCTAGGATAGGATGCTGCAATGGGAATCCTTATGAAGCCCTCCAGGTGGGACCAAACAGTAAGTGTGAAACATCCCCTTGTTCCAAATGAGGGGCTAAGTCACCTATGCGAGACTTGCAGAAGGGATGGCTGAAACTGACTTTGCCGCTTATAGCTCATGACCTACCTGAGGGAATAAAGAAATGAAATACAGAATTTGAGAGACTGGAGGGTGAGGATATCTGAAGATCTTTGAAGAGGGCAAGATGTATGTCCTCAGGAAGGAGGGAGGAAGGAGGAGAGAAAGAGAGGAAGATTGTGTGTGAGGCAGGGTTTCCCCTCACTAGGCCAGGAGAGGGGGAGCTTCACGGGGTGCACTCAGAGACCCAATCCTGAGAGCTGCTTGAGTGACTGTGGTTGGATCAGCCCGAGGCACAGAGCAGCAAGAAGGGGGTGAGAGCGAATTACACATCCTCCAATGTTTGGGCAAGGATACCAGTTGTGGCCACACTGGAGGGAGCCAACCCATGAGGACTGCCTGGAGGGGGAGATGTAATCCCAACAGAAGGAGGGACCATTTTATGCCCAGGATCAACTTGCTCCAGTGGCTATGAGAAATGACACACATTCCTACCTGCCTCCTCTGTCCCAACCTGACCTCCACTACCATGCCCCTCACTCCCAACACAGATCTTTCACCAGGGAGGAAGGTAGCAGGGCTCTCCACTGTGCCTCTGTGATGGCTGGTGCCCGATACCTGGAATCTCTCACTCAGAAATCTTCCCTGAGAGTGAGCCCTGAATATTAGGGAAAGAGGTTTAGGAGCAGTGGTGCCCGGGCTTCGCCACTTACTCTGATGTGCTCAGAACATCAGCCTAGGAGCACAGAGTGTGTTTCTGAGAATCCGGGAAGCCGGGGGCTTCTGCCCTCTCCCGCTGCCTCCCCATCACCATCAGAGCCTAGCTGGAGTGGAGACCAGGGCCCTTCCTCTGTGCAGCCAGTTGTCCTAATCATCAACAGTGTTGAACTGACCCATGCGTGTGCCCTGCATCCTTCCCATGAGATGTGTATTCCCTGGGGTCCTCCTGGCTGTGTGATATGCTGGGGGGCAGGGGGTGGGGAGGCTGGACGGAGCACCTGTCCTGGGAAGTGGCACCAACATGCCTCGGGCAGCACTTGGCTGTTTAGGAACTGAGGGTGGGCATACCAGTTAGCTCCTCTGAACCTTCATCTTTTCATCTGTAAAATAAGCTTGGATAATCATACCACTCCTGCAAGAAATTATTGTTTCCAAATGGACACCCATGAGGTAGCTATCTCAGCATGGGAAACTGCCCTCCCTGCAACAAAATTATAAATGAAGGTACTCAACTTTAATACCTGCTTTCAGTCCTTTATCAAACCAATATAATTGTTTCATGCTATGGTGTCCTAAAGCATTTCTATGTATTGAGACAGTTACACAAGAGTATCTGATTATAAACACAACCCTCGAAACATGACTAATAGACCAGACCAAGTTATCGTCCTATGAGTCTGTGAGAAACCCAGATATGTCCAAAACACTTTTCATGAAATAGCTCTTCTTTTCCATGACTGCAACCAGAACTAAATACTGTGCGTAGAAATCACTTGTGGTGATTAAAGCATTTGAGAATCTAGACTGATCATTAACATCTTACTGAGACAAACTCTACATGTAAACTCTGTGAAAATAAGTTCCTATGATGGGCTGATGGAAACCTCTAGGAGGGCTCTGTCTGTTGCTCATCCACCCCGTTTCATCCACTCATTTAGCCATTCATTTGTTCCTTTATTCAAGAAGAATAAAATGGTTTCTATTTAAATTAAGTATTTGGTTATCTATTTGCCTGTGACACTCTTTTCCTATAACAGATATTTGAAATTTAAGATGGTTCTCTTATTTTATTTAAATATAGATATTTCCATTACTTTATATTTGCTCCAGTTATAAAGCAACTCCTTCAGCTCCACAATAACGCTTCTATCTGCTCAATAAAGCTGCGGCGAAACCGTGTAAACCGTATTCTTGCTCCGTCTGCTCCCTCTGCTACAGTCTGCCAGTAGAGGGCAGTAGAGGGCGACTGTGGGGCTGGAGGAGGAGATGGAAGTGTGTGCTCCATTCTATTAATATTTGATTCTTTTTTAAAAATTAAATTTATTTATTTTGAAATGAAACAAAGATGAATATTTTTAATGATAAAAGATACAATTCACAAAGAATATAGACATCATAAAGCCATTTGACACCTAACAACAAAGAAACAGAGATACGTAACACAAAAATCAGAAGAAATATAAGGGAAAAGAAAAAAATACAATCATAGTGAGACATATTAACATTTCTCTGAGAATATTTTATCATGTGTATAAAAAATAAGAATAGGAGAATCTTGAATGATGCATTAATAATTTAAATTAATATATTTCTACTTGTATGAATTTATATTAATCTTACATCCTACATAAATATCTTTAAAGTTTTGTATCTCACGTTGTTATCAGATGTCCATAGGACATTTAAAAAAATAATATAAACATTACTAAATTTCAAAAAGTAGGATTTTTTTGTGTGATTCAGTTGTACATATACCATATATTATTTTTGAAATTGTTTTTCATTATATGTTTCTACCAGACATTGACTATGGTTCCCTGTGCTATACCGTAAACTTTTGTTGCTTGTTCTGTATCTTTTTTTAAAAAATTAGAAATCTAGCATCCTATTCACACTAAGTCAAACAAGTGGAATCAAAATGTCCTAAATTTTTTCGTTAGGCAAAACATCATGTTTTCTAAAATATATATATGATACATATTATTTACATATATGTATACAAGAGCTTTTCTATTATGCTTGACAAAGACATGAGAAAGAACACCAAAAACAAAAAAAAGAAGAGATGAAGAAATTGGAAAGTGTAAACTAAGTGAAATGGGAGCACTGAATATGAGATAGAAGTGACGCAAACTAGATAAAAGTAAAAGATCCTCATATAGTCCAGCTGTTTTTAAACACAGCTGCTCATTAGAAACGTATCTGGAGCTCTGGTGAAAAAAAACAATACTTGGGCATCTGTATTTTTCAAAGGTTCAAGATAATTCTGATATGCATTTGGATTTTAAAAAGTGATTACAGGTTTTTCTATTAAATGGTAGTTTTGGTGATCCAGAATTCTATTATTTTTCTGTTGACCAACCATGATACAATGGTTTTAAGCAATAGTTATATAATCACAATAGTAAAAGATGTTTATCGGTTTTCACAATCAATAGCCAGACAAAAAAATAGAAGATAATTATAGTTGCAAGCTATAGTGGGAACATGATTATCCTAACAATATGAAATAATTGCATACAATTTGGTGGGTCAAGCAGACTGATGTGATAAGTAAAGTGCATACACGCACACGTGTTCATCTGCTCAGCCGGGCTATGTCTTTTGGTTGGTGCATTTAATCCATTTACATTTAAGGTAATATCAATATATATGATCCTTTTACCGTTTCCTTAATTGTTCTGGATTTATTTTCTGTAGTTAGCTCTTTTCCTTCTCATTTCCTGCCTAGAGAAGTTCCTTTAGCATTTGTTGTAAAGCTGGTTTGGTGGTGCTGAATTCTCTTAACTTTAGCTTGTCTGGAAAGCTTTTGATTTCTCCATCAAGTCTGAAGGAGAGTCTTGCGGGGTAGAGTATTCTTGGTTGTAGATTCTTCCCTTTCATCACTTTAAATATATCATGCCATTCCCTTCTGGTGTAGAGTTTCTGTTGAGAAATCAGCCTGATGGGAGTTCCCTTGTATATTGTCATTTTTCCCTTGTTGCTTTTAACATTTTATTTATGTCTTTAATTTTTGTCAGTTTAATTACTATGTGTTTCTGTGTTCCTCCTTGGGTTTATCCTTCCTGGGACTCTCTGTGCTTCCTGGACTTGGTTGACTATTTCCTTTCCCAGTTAGGGAAGTTTACAGCTATTATCTCTTCAAATATTTTCTCAGGTCCTTTCTCTCTTCTCCTTCTGGGACCCCTATAATGCAAATGTTAATGTGTTTATTGTTGTCCCAGAGGTCTCTTAGGTTGTCTTCTTTTCCTTTTTTTTCTATATTCTGTTCTGTGGCATTGATTTCCACCATTCTGTTCTCCAGGTCCTTTATCTGTTCTTCTGCCTCAGTTATTCTGCTATTGATTCCTTCTAGTGCATCTCTGTTTTTTCTTTAGTTCTTCTAGGTATTTGGTAAACATTTCTTGCATCTTCTCCATCTTTGCCTCCTTTCTTTTTCCAAGATCCTGAATCATCTTCACTATCAGTATTCTGAATTCTTTTTCTAGAAGATTGTCTATCTCCACTTCATTTAGGTATTTTTCTGAGGCTTTATCTTGTCCCTTCCTCAGTGACCTAACTTTCTGCTTGTTAATGCTGATTCAGTTCAGTTCAGTCACTCAGTCGTGTTTCTTTGCCACCCCGTGGAATGCAGCACGCCAGGCCTCCCTGTCCATCACCAACTCCCGGAGTTTACTCAAACTCATGTCCATTGAGTTGGTGATGCCACCCAACCATCTCTTCTTCTGTCGTCCCCATCCCCAGACTGGTCTACCTGACTGTCATCCCTTCTCATTTTCTTATGCTGTCAGTATCCATCATCAGTCAGCTCTTCCTTTCTATAGTCACAAATATTGCTAGGTCCATTTTTCAATTCTTCATTGTCACAGCAACTCATCTTATTAAACAATAACCAGCCATACAAGCTGTGAAACACCCTTCCAAGAAAAATTTAGCAGTCTACATATATGTGCTACACCCTGGAAGGAAAATAAAAGATGAAAAAGCCTCAGATGCTGCCCTGAGTGGGCCTCCCAGGTGGCACTGGTGGTAACGAACCCACCTGTCAATGCAGGAGATGTAAGAGATGTGGGTTCAGTCTCCGGGTTGGGAAGATCCTCTGGAGGAAGGCATGGCAACCCACTCCAGTATTCTTGCCTGGAGAATCCCATGGGCAGAAGAACCTGGCGGGGTAGTCCACAGAGTCACAAGGAGTCGGATAAGACTGAAGTGACCGCCCTGAGTATCGCATCATCTAGTAGGAGAAATATGATGTATGTCAATAACCGTAGTTACACAGCCCAGGTGGACCATGGCAATGGCTGAAGAGGCCTGGGGGCAGAATGCTCTGAGACTTAGCAGGGGACACACCTATAGATGGAGAAACCAGAGAAGGCTTCACGGAAGTGGTAGTTGTAGTGAACGATGGTGCTAACAGATGGTACGTTAGTTTCCTATTGCTTCCATAACAAACTACCACAAATTTAGTGCGTTGAAACTACACTTGGTAATGTACAGCACGGTGACAATAGGTAACCATACCGTACTACATATTGGAAAGTTGCCGAGAGGTACCATCACACAGTTCTGTAGGTCAGGTATGTGTGGCGCTGCAGGGTCCTTGGCTTAGCTGCACAGGGTCACAATCAAGGTGTTGGCAGGGCTGTGTTCCTTTTTGGAGGCTCTTTGGATGCATCTGCTTCCAAGTTCATTCAAGTTGTCAGCTGGATTGCTCCTTGTGGTGGGACTGAGGTCCTGACTCTTTGCCGGCTGTCTGTCGGCTGGGGGTCTGTGTTTGCTCCTAGCAGCCACTCCCATCCCTCCTCACACTTTCCATGTGCCCCATATCCACCCCCCAGCAGTGGGGGTTGAATCCTCTCATGCTTTGAAACTTCTTCTGCCTCATCTCTTCTGACCTCAGCTAGGGAATCAGGCCCACTTAGGTAACCCAGGCTAACCAACCCATTTTCAGGTCTGTAACCTAATTAGCATCTGCGAAGTCCCTTGTGCCTTGCAAGACAGCGTATTTACAGGATCCAGGGACTAGGGTGAGCACATCTTTGGAGAGCCCTTACCCTGCCTGCCTCTAATGGGTGGAAGTTACATATGCTGGGCCTGGCCAGAAGGCTCTTCAGGCAGAGGAAATGGAAAGAGTGAACTCTGGAGGCCAGAGATCTGCAAGGAACAGTGAGGAACAGCCAGCCTTACTCCTGGGGTGTAACCATGCCTTCCCAACGGTAGGATATGTGTGCGAGCTCCTGGGTAGAGTAACAGCCTCTGAAGGAGAATGAGGCAGACACAGACAACTGACCGAGGGGTGTGGGAAGTGTAGGGCCACCTGCCTAATTCCAGGGTGGAAGCTAGAGGCCTGATGTGGATGTTGAATTCTTCAGCGTTCCTGTTTGTCTTTTTACATTAACAGACTTACACTGACAGTGTTCTAGTGTGTCCTCAAAGTTCTCATTTATAAGCACCCGGACTGTAACATGTAACTATTTCTCATTCCCTGGGACATCTTAAATTTATTTCACACATTACAAAGAGAAGTATCCTGACAAAGTTATATATTCACTGTCCAGATACAAGGGAAAAAACACAACAGTGCAAGAAAATTAAGTCTTATTTATTTTGAAAACCAAACCACTAGGAAAATATATCACAGTCTTGAAAGGGCAAACAGACAATATTATCATTTCAAGTAGTAAGCTGGTAAAAAGACGAGGTCCTTATCAAAATGATAAGGGGCCAGAACTGGGGCAAGAACAATGCACGTAGCAAAGGCCCTGGCAAAAGTGGTATTTGGTAATGGAGGGCAGTCCCTATATCACTCTAAAGGAGCCACAGTTCATCCCTGAGTTGCTTACTTTTCCTCCCTTGACTATTTTTGTTGCCAGGGGATTGTCTCAACAAAGCTCTGTTATTTCAGGGGGCAAAGTAAGCAACATTGGGTTTAGGCTTTCATTCTGTTTCATGAAAAACAGATTTTTCCAAAGCCCGTACTTTACAACCCTCTTATTTAAGTAGCTAACAGTTCCTCTTTCACTGTTTTTCCTGAATATGAGCATATAGTACAGTCAAAATCCCGTTTCCTTTCAAGGCTGAGTGTCACTGTTGTGTCGCTTGGCTGACTCCGCTGCAGGCGGCCTCAGGGCCCACCATGGCTGCCAGTGGGAGGGAACACTTGCTTCCCTTACCAGTGTGATATCGCTTCTTACATTGTTGCAGGGTCTCCAGGCTGAATGACGTAATGTGTGAGAATTTTAAGAAATGCACATCCACATCTTGATGGTCAGAAATGAGTACCTGCAGGGACCCTTTCAAAGTTTTTACCCAAACTGCATCTCCCAACTTTACATTTTAACATCATGGCCTTGTCTATAAAAGAAAAACAGGCAAAACAACCCCCCTGGAAGACCCCTGCCCCTTTTTACATTAGTGACTGCATGGATTTTATTAGTTTGTGGAAAATGTTGTAGTGATCCTTCTGGTAAACAGCGGGTGGGCAACAAATAGAAACACCTCTTTTCCTACTCTACTAGACCATAAGCAGGTTACATGAACCTGCCGGCCTCTTGGTATCTGTGCAGTAACAGAATCTGGTACCTTGGAGGGCTCTGGTTTGGTACAAGGGAGACTCCCTGTTGGCAGGAGAAGTACTTGCCACGTGAAATTCAGGCTCACAACAAACCTCCTGAGCTATCTGTGACCCAAATTTTAGCACCGTTTTTTTTTCCGTTTCACTTTCTAGGATTGAAACACAAAGGAACCAGTGTCCAGAGGAAAGAAACACAGGCCTTAGACTTGCTGCCATCCTAATCTCCTCAGTCATCAACTTTCCTTACAAGACCCAAATCCCCATTCCTCTTTTTAAATTGATTCCTGCCCTCAGCCCTGATGGTCACGAGCAGACAGCTATTTCCCAATGGAAGAGAGAGACTCCTTCATCCTCCTGGTCATGATTGGGATGAGGTTCATGTGGTCATCCACACACTTGGTCACGCAGGTCTCCAGCTGCCGCTTCACATGAGGCTCCTTACTCCCGGCATCTATTGAATCTTTGGCCTTGTCATTGCAATACATAGTGCACCGGGCCAGGCGGTCCTGGGGCAAGAAGGAAAAGGGGAGGAAAACTGAAAGGCGGACCTTCATTTACCAAGTGCTTGTCAGGTGCCACACTCTATACAACGTTTTGCCTTGCTGTGTATTATCTTGATCAATTAAAGGGACACTAGAGTGGAACTGGCCAAGATTGTGCTGATTAAAACAGAGGGCGGCACCACGAGGGCCCAGACAAAGCATTACTAGAAAGCAGCTGAATGACTCAATAAATGTAAGAAGTCCCTTCCGGGAAGTAAGAAGGAACTAGAGACTACTATTACTCAACTACAGACTTTCAAACACCTTGATTTTATAAGGTCTGTCATTGCTACAGAAAAATACTCAACAAATATTTAGTGAGCTTCTCCTATGTGCTAGGGACTCCACCGTTGGGGAATACAGCAATGAGTAAAACAGACAAAGCTCCTTCTTTCACTGAACAGATATTCCAGTGGAGGGAGATGGCAAACAAATAAGTGAAGATGTTGGGGAAACAGCTGGATATATGAATCTGGATAAGGAGTGAAGTTGGTCTAAAGATATGAATACAGCAGTTGTCAGCATATAGATATTTGCTATGAGACTACAGAACTAGATTGAGGTCCAAGCATAACCCTGGGCACTCCAGTGCTCTCTAGACATTGGAGAGAGTAAAATAGATAGTAAATGAGAACAAGAAAGGCCGGGGGGGGGGGGGGGAGGGCACGACCAGGAGAGTGAGCTATCCTATCCTGGTGGCCAAATGAATAAGGGTTTTTAAAGAAGGGGGAGAGTGATTCACTGTATCACTGATGCAGGTAGACTGAGTAAGATGAAGAATGAGAAATGAGCTTTGGATTCAGCTCCATGGAGGGGAGTGGCAAGAGAGGTTGTGATGCCATGGAAAAGTAAGTCTGACTGCAGGACTGAACAGTGAATGGAAGAGAAAGTTGTACAGTAACTCAAGAAGCAAACTTTGATTCAGACTTGTAAAATAGAGGCAAACACAAAGAAACCCTTTGGAGTTTCATGATCTTGGAGAAGTTATTCTTTTACAGTGCCATTTTGAAGAATTTTATATAAAACATAAAAATGTTTCACATCGGGTATAAATGTGTCCACATGAACAGAATCCCAGGCTATGAAATATGGATTCAGAAGTGGGCCCTCTTCCACCCAAGTTTCAGGAAAGCATACCCAGAGGAAGGGAGTAAAAGGAAGCTGGGACACCCTTTGCTGCTCCAGAGAGAAATATGGGACTGGGTTGGGAGAGAGAAGGCTTAGTGACCTCAGAGAGGCTTGCGGAGGCATCAATGAGTCAACAAAAATAATGCTTCATGTAAACGACTGCTCTTTAGTGACACAGGAGCTGCCCTCTGGGTACATCAAGTAGGAGCATCTTAGGTGGGAAAACCCCCAAAATGATGGTAGGATCTTGCTCTAATCTGTACCTTTTAAAGACTGGCTTATTCCACTTTCCTGGGGATTTTGTTATTGTAAGAATGAACTAACATATTTTACAAAGCTTTATACTGCATAGTATACATATATTTGATGTCTATGGGGGAAAAAAAAGCATAAGGCTCTTGGCCATGAACTCCCTTTTGCATTGTTTCTGTGGGAAATTCTTACAGCACTCAACCTCTAGGACTTTTTCCAGAATTTTAAACCCTGTAAAGATTAGGTGGACATAGGACTGTCACAGATGTTAACACAGAAACAAGACACGAAAGCCAAGAATTCCGAAGCAATGCTTGTCATCTGCAAAAGAGCAACACCTAAGGGCCGGAGGGGTCTGGCTGGGGCATCCCTCACCTGGAACTTCTCCAGCTCGCTGGTCACCAGGGCCTGGGCTTGAGCCAGAGGCGCATGGCAGCGCTCAATGCACTGGTGCACTTGCTGCATGGACGCCTGGCTGTCCTCACAGCAGCCGGCGCTGCAGCGGAACATGAGGCCCTGTGGGGAGGCAGAGACGGGTGAGGCAGGAAAGCCTTCGGGCAGGCACAGCAGAGGCTAGGGGCGTGACACCTGCCCCTCTGCTTAGAATAGACACCAAGAGCTTAAAATCTCCAATGGAAACCTTATCCTTGGCGCCTAGCAGAGTGCCTCACTGCCGCTAGCTCACTGACTTGAACCGGTCTGGGTGGACGGGGAGGGTGGTGGAGGATGAGATGGGGCCACGTTCCGAAAACCAGGTGCCTCAACCACAGGGTTCAGAGGTCGGCCATCTAGTAACCATCCACCAGGGGCCAACTGGTCCACTGACTCCAGGGGCACCTTGACAAGCGAAACCCACAGGCCGGTTAGCGCAGGGGGGTCAACAGCCGCACAACGCTCAGGGGATCAAAGCGGAACCGCAGACACGGCAGCGCTGCGCGAGCCGGGCACGACCAGGCCGCGGAGGAGGCCGAGCACGGGCGCCCTTGCGGTCCTTCACCTTGGCGGTGCTCTTTGGGCGCGCTCTGGCCGCTCACCTGCGGAGCAGGACGGGCAGCTGGGGAGGCTGAAGACCTTCCTCCAGGGGGCTTCTCAACCCTGGCGAGGGGACACCCCCTCCCCGGCTGGCCTGGGGGGCAAACGGCCTGGCGCGTGGCCCGGGCGCACAGATTTCATTCGCTCGGCCGAAGCTCCAGTTCTAAGAGTGAGCAGTGCCTCCAAGGACGCAGCGACGACCCCAGGGACGCCCCGACCCGGGTGTGCAGGCGGGGAGGCAGCGGGGCGGCAGGCTCCCGAGGCGGCTGCGGGAAGGGGCGGGAAACCCCGGAGCGTACTCGCGCCCCCCGACCCCGGGTCGGCGCGCGCCGCGCTACCTGCATCTTCCGGATGTTCTCCCGCTCCAGACTCTTCACCATGGAGTCCACCGCCTCCTGCACCCGGAGCTGCTGCAGCTCCGCCATGGCGACCCGCGCGGTTCCCGGCTGCGCCGGCGCCCACGTGGGCTCCCCCCGCACGGGCCCGCCCCCTCGCCGCCACCGCCCGCGTCACCGCGGCGCGCCCTGCCGCGGCCCACGGCGCCCCTAGCGCCCGAGAGGAGTAACTGCACGCCTGGCGGCCCGCTCCCGCCGCGCCCCGGGGTCCCGCCCCCGGCGTCCCCGCCCGCCCCGCGGGATTCTTTACCAGGCCTGCACTCCTCTGCTGGAGCCAAACGGTTCTTTCTCCCCTTACTTGACTGGGTCCCTGTTACCCTCTCTTACTTAAAGTTCTTTAAATTCATTTTTGTGTATTTTTATAAAACGGAAGTAAAGTAATGCTCAGAATTCTCCAAGCCAGGCTTCAACAGTATGTGAACTTCCAGATGCTCAAGCTGGATTTACAAAAGTCAGAGGAACCAGAGATCAAATTGTCAACATCCGCTGGATCATAGAAAAAGCAAGAGAATTCCAGAAAAACATCTACTTCTATTTTATTGACTTCGCCAAAGCCTCTGTGTGGATCACAACAGACTGAAAAATTCTTAAAGAGATGGGAATACCAGACCACCTGACCTGCTTCCTGAGAAATCTGTATGCAGGTCAAGAAGCGACAGTTAGAACTATACATAGAACAACAGACTGGTTCCAAATCAGGAAAGGAATACGTCAAGGCTGTATATTGTCACCCCGCTTATTTAACTAATATGCACAGTACATCATGAGAATTGCTGGGCTGGATGAAACACAAGCTGGAATCAAGATTGCTGGGAAAAATATCGATAACCTCAGATATGCAGATGACACCACCCTTATGGCAGAAAGCAAAGAAGAACTAAAGAGTCTCTTGATGAAAGTTAAAGAGGAGGGTGAAAAGTTGGCTTAAAACTCAACATTCAGAAAACTAAGATCATGGCATCCGGTCCCATCCCTTCACGGCAAATAGATGGGGAAACAATGGAAACAGTGACAGACTTTATTTTCTTGGGCTCCAAAATCACTGCAGATGGTGACTGCAGCCTTGAAACTAAAAGAGGCTTGCTCCTTGGAAGAAAAGCTATGACCAACCTAGACAGTATATTAAAAAGCAGAGACATTACTTTACCAACATTGGTCCATCTAGTCAAAGCTATGGTTTTTCCAGTAGTCATGTATGGATGTGAGAGTTGGACTATAAAGAAATCTGAGTGCTGAAGAATTGATGCTTTTGAACTGTGGTGTTGGAGAAGCCTCTTGAGAGTCCTGTGGACTGCAAGGAGATCCACCTAGTCCATCCTAAAAGAAATCAGTCCTGAATATTCATTGGAAGGACTGATGTTGAAGTTGAAACTCCAATCCTTTGGCCACCTGATGCGAAGAACTGACTCATTTGAAAAGACCCTGATGCTGGGAAAGATTGAAGGTGGGAGGAGAAGGGGATGATGGAGGATGAGATGGTTGGATGGCATCACTGACTCAACAGACAGTTTGAATAAGCTCTGGGAGTTGGTGATGGACAGGGAGGCCTGGCATGCTGCAGTTCATGGGGTCACAAAGAGTCGGACACGACTGAACTGATAATTATCAGTGATAATTTACAGTGTTGTGCCAATCTCTGCTGTACAGCAAGGTGAAAAAAAATATTTAATATGATTCATGTAACAGATAGGTGGACAGATCTTAGATGTAAACAGCTTGATGAGTCTTAACTCATCAAGGGAAAGGTCAAAGGTCAAGGGAAAGGCCTTGACCTTTCCCTGTCAACCTCTGCCCTTTTCCCCCCTATTGCTCCTGACCCCAAGCAACCATTGATCTGCTCTTTCACTACAGATTATCCTTTTCTTTTGTAGAATATAATATATGTATTTGTATATAAATCATTCATTCCTATGTACTTTTAGGGGGTCTGGTCCCTTCACCTAACATAACGCTTTTGAGGTTGAGCCTTATCATCAGTTCTTTTTTTCTGTATTATTCTGTAGTATTCTATTGAATGGAGGTACAGCAATTTATTTTTCCATTCCCCTGTTGATGGGCATTTGGGCCCTTCCCAGTTATTCTGAATAAAGTGGCGACTGTGAACATCACTGAGCAAATCTTTTGTAGACAAATTTCCATTTCTCTTGGGCAAATAAATATCTAGAAGTGGAATCATTGGATTGTTGGTAGATATATTTATGCATTCATTTATAATAAGAAATTGTTAGCTTCAAAGGTGCAGTGTGGAAGCTACAGATATTCAGTCGACAATATGTGTCAGCAGCAGTGAGCTGTTTTGGAGCTTCTGGAACAGTTCTGTCTGGAAAACCCTTTCCCCCACCTCCTATGCATTCATTTATTAGGACTTCCCTGGAGGCTCAGTGGTAAAGAGTCCACCTGCCAATGCAGGAGACTCAGGAGATACGGTTCAATCCCTGGGTTGGGAAGATCCTCTGGCAGAGGAAATGGCAATGCACTCTGGAGTATTCTTGCCTGGGAAATCCCATGGCTAGAGCAGCCTGGACAGCTACAGTCCATGGGGTTGGACAGAGTGGGACAGGACTGAGTGACTACATATGCAGGCACACACACTTCCAGCCCTTCCTGTTACAGGCTACTTCCAAACTTTAGTGAGTTTTCTATTTTATTAATCTGGAATTATTTCTAGTTCTCCCAATCCAATGTCTGCTCAAGGCCTGCAGGTCTACAGATGGAAGTTCAAATGCCTTAAAGATGGACTACCAAGCCCATCAGAATCTGCTGGAACCTTCCTTTCCAACACCAGTCTCTCTACTCACCACCATATGCCAGCCATGCCCAGCTGGACCCCTTCCCAGGTCCCCGGACCACCCTCTGTGCCCTTGTCCGAGGTACCCTTCCCCGCCTCTCTTCTTCACTTTGTGCGCTCCTACTGAAGACTTAGTTTAGATGCTGCACAATTGGTGTCTTATCCTGAATGCTCCTGTGGTGCTTTACGTTTTCTGCCTTTTTCCTATCGCAGTGTCTTTTTTACAAAGCAAGGGTCTCAAACTAACCAGCATTTTGGGTCCTAGAGGCAGCGCCAGTGAGTGAGGCTGGTCTGGGGTAAGTACCTGTGTGGGCCGAGTGATGGGGACTATGGTAGACCAAAGAACACTTTGAGAGCTTCCCCTTGAACAACCTGGCCGTACAACATGAGGTAAACTTGATGCTTCAGGTGCTTTGGTCAAGTGATTAAACTGCTTCCTTTCCTTTTTGTTACCCCTTACTAGCTGAGGAGCCTTTTGAGAATGTCGTGTTGTTCTTTCCATTTTTCCTTGCACTAGTACAACACACACACACACAATCAGGGAAATTTTGCTGAAGACAGTAACAAGTGGGAAGGCGATAGCTTATCTTTCTGTAAATTTTCTCCACTTTCAAGTTTGCCTGATGGGTGGTGTGGCCTCTGGCCCACTCTGTGTACTTGGGAAGATTCCAGGTGACTTGGTGAGGGGCTTTTAGATAAGATGGAGCAAAACCAAGCCCCTTCGGGAGAAATAACTCTAACTAAAACCCTAGGGGGTGTGGACACTGGGCAAAGGATGGAATAAATCTGGTTGGGAACTGGCTAGAGGTTGTTCCTAGTCCTACTGACCCCCTGGTCCCTCAGCCTTCATCTTTCTGAGCCTCAGTTTCCTGATCTGATGAAAAGAAAAAAAAAGGGGAAACAAATATATTCATTGGCTGGTTTCAGGGAAGTACATAGAATAGAGTACTTTCAGGTTCTCAGAGGAAAATTTCTTTATAATACAAAGAATTATTATTGAGAAATTTTAGGAATATTACTAAGAATTATTATTAGGAATCAAATCATTGAACAATGAGCTTACTGGTCACTGGAGAGAACAAGAGGAGATGTGGGATGTTTTATGGTTTGTTTATGACAAGACTGAGGAGACTTGAGGTGTTTTCACCTAAAGCAGCCGCTTCTCTCACCCTTACCTGCCTGCAACCCTGATGGGTCAGAGGGCTCACCTTCCTTGGCGACGTTTAAAGCCCAGTTCCAGGGGGATAATGCAGATTGACAAGCACGTGGCTCTGGAAGCGTCCCTCTTATATATTTCTCTATTAAACAATGCACCCATGAGTGCTGGGGTCAGTAGGAAGTCAGCCCAGTGGCTGACAACTTGACAGATCTGGATTTGGGTTCTACTTTGCCCTTAACAGTGATGTCATCTGAGATAAGTTATTTATTTATTTGGGGCTGTGCTGGGTCTTTGTTGCTGTGAGGGCTTTTCTCTAGTTCCTGTGAGCAAGGGCTCCGCTCTAGTTGCGGGGTGCAGGCTGCTCACTGCAGTGGCTTCTCGTGTGGAGGAGCATGGACTCTAAGGCGTTCGGGCTTCTGTGGTCGTGGCTTCCAGGCTCTAGGGCACAGGCTCAGTCGTTGTGGTGTGTGCGCTTACTTGTGCCAAGACATGCATGATCTTCCTAGACCAGGGATTGAACTCATGTCTCCTGCATTGACTGCAGATTCTTCACCACTGAGCCACCAGGAAAGCCCTAGACAAGATTTTTAATATGTGACTACCTTACCATGTGGTTATTCTGGATAATGTCTGCCTCCACTCAGGCCAGGCAAAACTAGTCTGGTCCTTTCTTCATGTAATCATTGACATCTTAATGCATACAGAGCAAAGCATCCCAGGAGGAGTCTCTTCTATGGGTGAAATATCATCTTGAGACAGCTGGACCTGGGACCCTCTACTGAAGTGCTTGCACCTGGACAGACATCTCCTTGAGCCAAAGAATACAAAGAAACTGTAGGTGATTGAAAATAACTGCACGCATGTGCGGTTGGGGCGATTATGAACAATAGGGTACCAAAAGGCCATTAACCAGTGGCTATTTCTGAGGTGCCTGGGGCAAAAATGGGGTAAGGTCCCGCACTCAGTATTACCAAGGGGGCGGGCAGACCACCTAGCTATGCCCAACCCATGGATCCTCACTGCCCCCCCCCCCCCACAACTGTTACTCTATTTAAGGACCCAAACAGCTCTCCTCGGGGACCTACTTCTTGTTTTCTGTCCCTCCTGCTGCAGTAAAGTCTTGCCTGAAATTCTTGTCTGGCCTCTTATCAATTTCTATTGATTAAAGAGTCCTAGGGCCCAGGTTGGCAACAATCTGTGTCTCTGGTCAAGAATCGTAGAATTTAAAGGGTTCCTAGAGATCTGTTTGCTTTTGCAAGATTTTTAGAAGAATCATTTGTCTTCAAACGTGACAACTGAGGAAATCTCCAATATAAAGAACAGATGAAGAGGTGTTATTTTAATAGTCTAAATTAACTTTCCAAGTTCAAATTTCAAAGAATTGTTTATTTTAAAGACTATCCAGATAGCCACTGGCCAAGTTATTAGTTATTTGAATTTAAATTTAATGTAAATAAAAACAATTCAGCTCCTTAGTCTCATGAGCCACAGTTCAAGTGTTCACTAGGCAAACTTGACTACAGTATATAGACACAGAGCATTTCCTCCATCGCAGAAAATTCTATTGGACAGCACAGCTTTAGAACAATGAGGCTATTTTGCTCAGGGATGTGAATGATGTTCCTATATCCCTATAGCAGTCTCAGATCCAGTGTACATCTTGGTCTGACTTTACCTGCACAGACTCAAGACAACCTTGATATCACTGGATGAGTAGTTACACTCTGTGGTCCTTTCCAACAGCTCTCTTTTTTTTTCAGTTTCAGGATGGCCTTCCACTAAGCAAAACTGGCAGAAGAAGCTTAGTTAGAGCCAGACCAGAGTTAGTTAACCCAGTAGCAAAATAACCGATGACATCTTGTGGGTTAAAATAGGGCAAAGAATATATTTGAGCAGGTGTTTTTTGAAGGATAGCTCAGAAAGTATTTCAGTTCAGTTCAGTCGCTCAGTCGTGTCCGACTCCTTGCGACCCCATGAACTGCAGCACGTCAGGCCTCCCTGTCCATCACCAACTCCCGGAGTCCACCCAAACCCACGTCCATCGAGTTGGTGATGCCATCCAGCCATCTCATCCTCATCCATAGCTTTGACTAGATGGACTTTTGTTGGCAAAGTAATGTCTCTGCTTTTCAATATGCTGTCTAGGTTGGCCATAACTTTCCTTCCAAGGAAAGAGATTAATTTCATGGCTGCAATCACCATCTACAGTGATTTTGGAGCCTCCCCCCAAAATAAAGTCGGACACTGTTTCCACTGAAAGATTGAAGGTGGGAGGAGAAGGGAATGACAGAGGATGAAATAGTTGCATAGCATCACTGACTCAGTGTAAAACCGTTTACCACAGATAGGGACTCAAACCCACATGGCTGGGACTTGAACCGAGCCAAAACCCACAGTACCTGGTTTCAGGACCTAATGAAGCTCAGATTCTTCATGTCTCATCACAGAAAGAATTCAGTAGACAAAGTGATAGGTAAGAAGTGGATTTATACAGATTCAGAGAGAAGCACACTCCACAGACAGAGTATGGGCCATTGCAGATGGTGAATGCAGTGGCCATGAAATGTGGCATGGTTAGTTTTTATAGGCTGGACAATTTCATATGCTAATGAGTGGGAGGACTATTCCAACTATTTTGGGGAAGGGGCAGAGATTTCCTGGATTTGGGCCACCGCCCACTTCTTGGTCTTTTAACAGTGCCTTGGAACTGTCATGGCACCTCTGGGTGTGTCATTTCCTTTGCTGATTCAGGGTCAAGGTCTAGTCTTGAATGCCATCTTGGTCCCATTTGATTCTAATCAGTTTGTGTTGTCTTTGGGCTGTGATATTCTTTCAAAAGTTATACCCTGCCCCCTTCCTTCCTGTTACAAATGGACATGAGTTTGAGTAAACTCCGGGAGTTGGTGATGGACAGGGAAGCCTGGTGTGTTGTAGTCCGGGGGGGGTGGCAAAGAGTCAGATAGGACTGAACGACTGAACTGAACTGAACTGAACTGAACTCCTCCCACTCATTCAGTTCATTCCATTGAGTCAGTGATGCCATCCAACTATCTCATCCTCTGTTGTCCCCTTCTCCTCCCACCTTCAATCTTTCCCAGCATCAGGGTCTTTTCAAATGAGTCAGTTCTTCGCATCAGATCACCAAAGTATTGGAGTTTCAGCTTTAACATCAGTCCTTCCAATGAATATTCAGGACTGATTTCCTTTAGGATGGACTGGGTGGATCTCCTTGCAATCCAAGGGATTCTCAAGAGTCTTTCCCAACACCACAGCTCAGAAGCATCAATTCTTCGGTGCTCAGCTTTCTTTACAGTCCAACTCTCACATCCATACATGACTACTGGAAAAACCATAGCTTTGACTAGACAGACCTTGGCTGGCAAAGTAATGTCTCTGCTTTTTTTGAGAAAGAGGTGCGGATTTCCAAATATTGGGCTACTGCCCACTTTTTGACCTTTTCTGGTTGTCCTTGAAACTGTCATTGTGCCTGTGGGTGTGTCATTTAGCATCCTGAGGTGTTACAATGAGCATATACTGAGGGTCAAGGTCTACTGAAAGTTGAATCTCCCCGCTATCTTGGCTACAGTTAATTCTAACCAGTTTTTGTCATGTCCCGTGGCTGTTATTTTTTTAAAGGCTGTGCCCTGCCCATTCCTCTCCTGTTTCAGTGTGGGTTGGAGTAAGTGGTGGAGTCATTGCTATTACATCTTTTAAAATATGTTTATGCCCAGTACTATAAGATGCTAATGAAAGAAATTGTAAGACCAAGAAACAGATGGACAGACATTCTCTTTTCTTGTATTTAAAGAATCAATATTGTTAACACTGAAACAAGAGGGAAGGGGGCAGAGTATATAGCCCCAGGACACAATAAAAAACTGATTAGAGTCAAATAGGTCCAAGATGGTGGATGACTCAGCTTCCACTAGACCTTGAGCCTCCATATATGCTCATTGTAACACATCAGCAAGCTAAATGGCACACCCACAGGCATCATGACAGTTCTAGGGTCAACCATCAAAGACCAAAAATTGGGGTAGTGACCAAATTCCTGGAAATCTCTGCCCCTTCCCTCAAATACTTGGAATAATCCTCCCTCTCATTAGCCTATGAAATTACCCAGCCCATTGAAGTTAACCACACCACATTTTGAGGCTGCTCTTTCTTTCTGAGATGGTCCACACTCTGCCGTGGAGTGTTCAGTTCAGTTCAGTTCAGTTCAGTCTCTCAGTCGTGTCCAACTCTTTGCGACCCCATGAATTGCAGCACGCTAGGCCTCTCTGTCCACCACCAACTCCCAGAGTCCACCTGAGTCCATCAAGTCGGTGATGCCATCCAGCCATCTCATCCTCTGTCGTCCCCTTCCCCTCCTGCCCCCAGTTTTTCCTAGCATTAGGGTCTTTTCCAATGAGTTTTCCACTAATCTCCAGTAGCATATTGGGCACCTACTGACCTGGGGAGTTCATCTTTCAGTGTCCTATCTTTTTGCCTTCCTCATACTGTTCATGGGGTTCTCAAGGCAAGAATACTGAAGTGGTTTGCCATTCCCTTCTCCAGTGGACCACATTTTGTCAGACCTCTCCACCAGGACCCTTCCGTTTTGGGTGGCCCCACATGGCATGGCTTAGTTTCTGAGTTAGACAAGGCTGTGGTCCATGTGATCAGATTGGCTAGTTTTCTGTGATTATGGTTTCAGTATGTCTGCCCTCTGATGCCCTTTCACAACACCTACCCTCTTGCTTGGAGTGTATTTCACTCTAAATAAATCCACTTCTTATATATCACGTTGTCTCTCATTGAATTCTTTCTGTGGTGAGACATCAAGAAATTGAGCTTCCCTGGGCCCTGAAATCAGTGTGTGATCTCAAGTGGAAGACTGTGGGTTTTGGCTGGGTTTGAGTCTCAGTACATGGGTTCAAGTCCCAATTTGAGGTGAATGGTTTCAATACCACCCAAGGCAATCTACGAATTCAGTGCAATTCCTATCAAATTACCAATGACATTTTATATACAACTGGAACAAAAAAAATTTGTATGGAAACACAAGAGACCCAGAATAGCCAAAATAATCTTGAGAAAGAAGAATGGAGCAGGAGGAATCATGCTTCCTAACTTCATACTATATTACCAAGCCATAGTAATGAAAGTACTATGGTACTGGCATAAAAAATAGAAATATAGATCAATGGAACAGGAAAGCCCAGAAATAAACCCACATACCTGTACTCAACTGAGCTATGACAAAGGAGGCAAGAATATACAATGGAGAAAAAATAATCTCTTTAACAAGTGGTGCTGAGAAAACTGGACATAGCCAGAACCCTCTTTGACATGATGTAAATTGCAACAATATTTTTTTGGCTCCATCTTTTAGAGTAATGCAAACAAAAGCAAAAATAAACAAATGGGACCTAATTAAACTTAAAATCTTTTGCACAGCAAAGGAAATCATACAAAAGGAAACAAAACAAAAAGACAATTTAAAGAATGGGAGAAGACATTTACAAATGATGTGACCATGGAGAAGGCAATGGCAACCCACTCCAGTATTCTTGCCTGGGAAATCCCATGGACAGAGGAGCCTGGTGGGCTACAGTCCATGGAATCTCAAAGAGTTGGACACGACTTAGTGACTAAACAACAATAACCCCTACTGACACTAGAGGTCCTAGAACCCCTGAGGAACTGTCCTCTGACCTCAGAACTAGTGTGGTTCAGAGATGGCTCTCCTATTATTTCCAAAGGGCAACTCAAGGTAGCGGCTACCACCTACTCAGCCTCGGGGATATACCCCGCATGAAGATGAAAGTCACCCTGGGACTTGCAGCACATGCCTGCATGGTAGAGTAACAACATGATTATACAGATGCCTGGGCTGGGGTAAGGTCTAGTCGGCTGCTTCAGCTGCTGGCTTTTTAATTATTTGAATGGTACACCCAGACCCCATATGGGACACATCCCTTTGGTTTCAACCAGCTGACATTTCTTTCCAAATTAAACACCTTTGTTTCACTAAACCACTTTGGTTCCACCAACCCCGGTTAAGAATTCTCACTACAGCCAAGTGGTAGACAAACCCAAGGTCCTCTCTGACACCCCCTGATCACCTGTGGGGAAACAACTCTGCTTGGTCATGGGCTGGGCTAATCCACAGTAGCCTGGGGTGAGGGGTGCCAATAAAACCAGCCAGTAGTGGGTGCTGCTGGCACCCTGCTCAGATCCCCTTGCTGTGGGAATCACTTCCTGCTACCATTCCATGAGTCAAATGGAAGCCACTCAACCTGGGATGTGATGTCCCCTCCTAAACCCTTTCCCAGTTCTTAGCCCCTGACTGATAGGCCTGGTCTTGTCTCAAGGTGGACTAACATAGGGATGTCCCAGAGTTTCATGGCAAGATCAGACTCTAGCCAAGACCACACCCTCCTTTCTCCCCCCTGTCTTATTTTGCATCCTGTACTCTACCCCCACCCCATCCACCCCACTCCCCACCACACAGACTCACAAGTAAATCACTGGAATAAGAATCTCCATCTCAGGCTAAGGAATCTGCTTAAGATGCATCAGGTATCCTGCAGTGTAGACTCTGTCACTGGCAGAGAAATTTTCATTAGGGCTCTTGTTTTCTAACAGAATAAAAATGTATATTCCTGAAAAAAAAAAAAAAACAAATGATGTGACCAACAAGGGCATAATTTCTAAAATATATGAACAGCTTATACAGCTCAATATCAAAAAACAAGCAACCCAATTAAAAAATGGGCAGAAGATCTGAATAGACATTTCTCCAAAGAACACATACATATGACCAACAGGCATGTGAAAATATGTTTAACATCACTAATTATTAGAGAAATGCAAATCAAAGCTACAATGAAATACCACTATTCACAGGTTAGAATGGCTAGCATCAAAAAGTTTACAAATAATAAATGCTGGAGAGGATGTGGAGAAAAGGGAATCTTCCTACACTGTTGGGGATGTAAATTGGTGCAGCCATTAGGGAGAGCAGTATGAAGGCTCCTTAAAAAACTAAAAATAGTGTTACCATATGCTCCAGCAATCCCATTCCTCTGTATATATCTGGAAAAGGCAGAAACTCTAACTCAAAAAGACGCATGCACCCAATGTTCATTGCAGCACTATTTACGATAATCAAGATATGGAAGCAACCTTAATGTCCAGTGACAGACAAATGGGTAAAGAAGATGTGGTTCATATATGCAACCGAAACCTGTGCGTGCACGCTAAGTCACTTCAGCCATGTCTGACTCTTTGCAACCCCATGAACTGTGACGACCACTCTCCTCTGTCCATGGGAGTCTTCATGTAAGAATACTGGAGTGGGTTGTCATGCCCTCCTCCAGGGGATCTACCAGACCCAAGGATTGAACCTGCATCTCTTAACGTCCCCTGCATTGGCAGGCAGGTTCTTTACCATTAGCACCACCTGGGAAGTCTATGAAGTAGTACTCGGCCATAAAAAAGAATGAAATAATGCCATTTGCAGGAGCATGGCTGGACCTAGAGATTATCATACTGTTGCAGAAAGGAGAACTCCTTCCAGGGCGCGAGAATGGGCTCTTGTCTAACACTTGGAAATGAATTATCCTAGGAGATACATGTGCTGACAAAACAAGATACTTTATTGGGGTGAGGTACTTGGGCAGAGAGCAGTGGGGTAAGGGAAACCAGGAAAACAGCTCTGCCACATGGCTTGCAGTCTCGAGTGTTATGGTGATGGGATTAGTTTCCGGGTTGTCTTTGGCCAATTGTTATGACTCAGGGTCCTTCTCAGCGGTGCATGCATTGCTCAGCCAAGATGGATGCCAGAAAGAAGGATTCTGGGAGGTGGAAGGACACGTGGTATCTCCTTTTGACTTTGCCTGAATTCTTCTGGTTGGTGGTGGCTTATTAGTTCTGTGTTCCTTACCAGGACCTCCTGTTATAAAGTAACTCATGCAATTGGTTAGTATGGTTCCTGGCCAGGTTGGGTGGTTTCAATCAGTGTGCTTCCCTTAACAATACTAAAGGAAGTAATTCCGACAAAGACAAATATAATATGATATCACTTACATGTGGAATCTAAAAAAGATGATACAAAAGAACTTATTTAGAAAACAAAAATAGACTCACAGACAAAGAAAACAAACAAGGTTATTAAAAGGGAAAGTGAGGAGTGATAAATTGGGAATTTGGGATTAACACATATACAGTACCATATATAAAATAAATAAACAACAATGACCTACTGAATAGCACAGGGAACTTTTTTCAATATCTTATTAGAAAAACCTATAATGGAAAAGAATCTGAAAAAGAATATATATATACACACACACACACAGGTGACTTCCCTTGTAGCTCAGTTGGTAAAGAAATCTGCCTGCAATGCAGGAGACCTGGGTTAGACTCCAGGTAGAGAAGATCCCCTGGAGAAGGAAATGGCAACTCACTCCAGTATTCTTGCCTGGCAAATCCCATGGACAAAGGAGCCTGGTGGGCTACAGTCCATGGGTTTGAAAGAATTGGACACGGCTTAGCAACTAAACCACCATATATGTATCCATATAAAAGTGTTGTTGTTTAGTTGCTCAGTTATGTCCAACTCTTTTTGTGACTCCATGGACTGTAGCCCTCCAGGCTCCTCTCTCCATTAGATTTCCCAGGCAAGAATACTGTAGTAGGTTGTCATTTCCTTTTCCATGGGCTATTCTTGACTCAGGGATGGAACGGGCATCTCCTGCATTGGCAGGCAGATTCTTTACCACAAGCCACCTGCTAAGCCCACCTGCATAATTAGATTTAGGGTAAACATTTTGGGCAAAAATTCTGTGTAAGTGATGCTGTGTACTTCTTCTGTTATCCCTTAATCTCACAACTGTGACTCTATAGTCATTTTCTTTTACTTTTACCCTTAACGCCATTTCTTTCTTGCTTTCTTGGAGAAGAATGTTGTCTAGCCTGTTTCCTATAGTAGTACTCTTTTATCTTCCCTCTGAAGATACATTTTTCAAACTGCAGATGTTAAGTCACTAGTGTGTAGTGAAGTACACTTAGGGGGTTGTAACTAGAAGTTTAAAGAACAAAATAGAATAGAAAGAAAAAATATCCAAATGCATGGTACATGGTAAGGGTTAACAGAACTTTTACGAAAACTTTTATTTCTGTTATATATATAAATGTAAAATCACAACTTTTACTGGAGTTAATGGTCAAAAGAGTTTGGAAAGTCCTGCACTAGAATGCCATGTTGGGCAGAGATCTAGGTTCCGTTGAAAACACAGGTTTACAGATCCAATCTACGGCTGAACATCAAAGTCTTCAGTATTCTTCACTGATCTCTGACAATCTATCTTTGGATTAATCCACTGACATACTTCCCTATTCTTTTCTTTCCTTCTCTTCTCTAAAAATCATGGACAATCCTGCTCTCTCTCAGGGTGCCCTGGCAGGCCATGATTTAGTGTCTTTGAGGTGTGAGGTAAATAATTATTATTGTTGTTGGGAATCTTATATTTCTCTCTCTCCCACTGTTATTACTATGGTAGTCATAGTGGAAACAATAATGATAATGCTAACATCATCATTAGCATTGATATCAATTAGCATGACTAGCAGTGATAATGATAATAATAATAATAATTCATGGAGCCTGCTGTGGGTCAACCTTTGAGGGCAGAAGAACTGATGAGCCTCCAAGAAGACCTCTTATGGGGCAGCGTTCAGTGCCCTCTGCAGAAGGAGACCTGAGGCTGGTCACACATGTTCTTAACCCAAGGGGCTCTGGTTCTCAGAACATTGGAGGAAATTTGGTTGATGTCTTTGAGTCTGTGACGGCCTTAAACCTTCCTTTCTCTTGGACTCAAGTTCTTAACCTGTAACACGAGTGGGACTGGATTAGACCATCTCTATGGTTCTCATCAATTTTACTCCCTATGTCACCCTTTACCAGAAGATGAAGAGTCTCATGCTAATTGGGAAACATATCTGGCAGCCAAGTTTTGAAGAGTAAGAGTGGAGGAGAGATCTGTCCTGAGGCCTAGTCAAAACTGTGGGACATGGTGGGGATGGAGGGGATTAGTGGTGAAAACAGCGGCAGTTAAAGGGCATTAAGATGACAGTTGGCTTCCCTGATAGCCCAGTTGGTAAAGAATCCACCTGCAATGCAAGAGACCCCAGTTCAATTCCTGGGACAGAAAGATCCCCTGGAGAAGGGATAGGCTACCCACTCCATTATTCTTGGGCTTCCCTTGTGGCTCAGCTGGTGAAGAATCCACCTGCAATGCAGGAGGCCTGGGTTCAGTCCCTGGGTTGGAAGATCCCCTGGAGAAGAGAAAGACTACTCACTAGAGCATTCTGGCCTAGAGAATTCCATGAATGGATGGGGTCATAAAGAGTCGGATACAACTAAGAAACTTTCACTTTCACTTTTTTCATGACAACAATAGTCTCCCAAGAAGACCAGGGATAGGAGAGAAGTTTTAAGAGAGAATTCAGGGAGTTACTAAAGACTGACTTCATCTACTACAAACACAGACTACTTTAGCTGCTATAAGCTGTAAGTCCAGCTTACAGCTGGACTTACCTGGTGGCTCAGATGGTAAAGCGTCTGCCTACAATGTGGGAGACCTGGGTTCAATCCCTGGGTTGGGAAGATCCCCTGAAGAAGGAAATGGCAACCTACTCCACCAGTACTCTTGCCTGGAAAATCTCATGGACAGAGGAGCCTGCTGGGCTACAATCTGGGGTCTCAAAGAGTCGGACACGACTGAACAACTTCACTTCACTTCACTTTAGCTGCTGTAAACACCATGCAGTGCAAGTTGTAATGATGTACTTGAGTTCCACAAGAAGAGTGTGCAATAGACTTGACTGACCCTAGGTATGAATGTGTGTGTGTGCTGGGTGGTTCAAGTACTGGCCACATGTAAATGTCCATGAATGACTATAAACACAACAGCAGTTTTCCTTTGGGGCTGCAAATAAATTTTACTGAGTCAGTAAAAAGAAAGAAAAAAAGAAGAAGAGTATGCATATAGCCTAGATTAAGTTTCTCTTGGGGATATAAGAATGTCAGTGAACCTCAAAAGAAGTCTAGACATCTCAGGTCCAAGTGCATGGCAAGCTGCTGCTGCTGCTGCTGAGTCGCTTCAGTCGTGTCCGACTCTGTGCGACCCCGTAGATGGCAGCCCACCAGGCTCCCCCGTCCCTGGGATTCTCCAGGCAAGAACACTTGAGTGGGTTGCCATTTCCTTCTCCAATTCAGGAAAGTGAAAAGTGAAAGTGAAGTCGCTCAATCCTGTCCGACTCTTTGCGACCACAAGCAGCTTATTCTTCTTCTGACCTTAGACAACTGTGAGTCATTGAATCCTGAAGAAATGGAAAGGTTGCCTTCAACATTTAAAAATAAGGTCTGCATGCTTCCTTGTGTCATTACATCACCATAACTTAGACAGACCTGGGGAATGATTCTGGGCTGGGAAGGGAGGTTGCCATTCAGGAAGTCAGTCCGGAGGTGGGTGAGAGGGGCTGATGGAAGGAAGGCAGGGCCTGTCATCCACTGGGCTTTGGGGCTTCCAGTTGCTGCCTGTGGCTCCTGGCCAGGAACACAAGGTGGAGAGGCAGGACCCTCAGGTTCCAGCTAAACTCTTAGCAGACTTGGTGGCCCCATCTGAGTACCAGAAAGGGTGGGATACATTTATGCTCCCAACATGAGGTGATGTTGGTAATAATGAGACAGATAATCAATGGGACTCTCTCTCCCCTGGTAGAAGCATGGCGAGTTGCTTAGCAAGGGGCCAGGTGAGCACATTCTTACTAGAAGGACAAGAGATGGGAAGAATGCCCTTGGCTCACCTAGGCTAGCCCAAGAGGACCTCAAGCTACCCAGAGGGGAATGGTACAACCCTCTCAGGAAGGAGGCATAAGGTGCAGTCCAAACTGTGCACAGGGATAAAAAATCTAAGATGTATTTGATAGGGAGATGTGAAGAACATATTATACTTCCTGGACAAACACACAAGGGTGGGATGTCTGAGTGTGGTGGGGGGAGGGTGGTGGGAAAGGGAAAGGAACTAGCTAGCAGGTACCCAAAGAGCTGCCTGGAATATAGACAGGTTGTCTGTGAAAGGAATTGTGGTGACTGCAAAAAGATCCAACCAGTCCATCCTAAAGGAAATCAGTCCTGAATAGTAATTGGAAGGACTGATGCTGAAGCTGAAACTCCAATACTTTGATGACCTGAGGTGAAGAACTGATTCATTTAAAAAGACCCTGATGCTGGGAAAGATTGAAGGTAGGAGGAGAAGGGGATGACAGAGGATGAGATAGTTGGATGGCATCACTGACTCTATGGACATGATTTTGAGTAAACTCTGGGAGCTGGTGATGGACAGGGAGGCCTGGCGTGCTGCAGTCCATGGGGTCGAAAAGAGTTGGACATGACTGAGCGACTGAACTGAACTGAACTGAAGTGTAATACCTTCCCAGACATTACCAGAAAGGAAAAGGAGGACCTGCTAGTTCTAATAGGAAAAATCCTGAAAGGGCCTTCCCTGGGGATCCAGTGCCAAGACCCTAAGCCTCTACTGCAGGGGGCATGGGTTCAATCCTGGTCTGGGAACCAAGATCCTGCATGATGCATAGTGTGGCCAAAAAAAAAAAAAAAGAATCCTGGGAAAGAACTCTGATTGTCTTGGTTTGGGTACCAAGTAAACCTTGGTCCAGTTGCTGTCATGAGGTGGCTTAGGCACTAAGATGAACTCAGCCTCATATGTCTGTACCGGATGGTCAAGACTGCAGAGTCTCTCATCAGATAAGGTGTGGGAGAGGAGCTGATGGATAGAGTTTTTAAAAATAGCCACTAACGGCTCGGGCGGCCTGCGAGGCCGGTGGGAGGGGCCGGGCCGGCGCGCCTCCGCGTCAGCGACTCCGGAGCCCGCCTGGCGCCTCGGGGTGCCCCGACCCCCGCAGAGACGCCGGCCCGTGGGGGCGCGTCTCCCCGCGTCCGGCTTGGACATCTTCGGGGACCTGAGGAAGATGAACAAGCGCCAGCTCTACTACCAGGTCTTAAACTTCGCCATGATCGTGTCCTCTGCGCTCATGATCTGGAAAGGCCTGATGGTCCTCACAGGCAGCGAGAGCCCCATCGTGGTGGTGCTGAGCGGCAGCATGGGGCCAGCCTTCCACAGGGGCGACCTTCTGTTCCTGACGAATTTCCGGGAAGACCCCATTAGAGCTGGAGAAATCGTGGTTTTCAAAGTCGAAGGACGAGACATCCCAATAGTTCACAGAGTAATCAAAGGTCACGAAAAAGACAATGGAGACATCGAATTTCTGACTAAAGGAGATAATAATGAAGTTGATGATAGAGGCTTATACAAAGAAGGCCAGAACTGGCTCGAAAAGAAGGATGCGGTGGGGAGAGCCCGAGGGTTTTTACCATACGTCGGTATGGTCACCGTAATAATGAACGACTATCCAAAATTTAAGTACGCTCTTTTGGCAGTCATGGGTGCATATGTGTTATTGAAACGTGAATCCTGAAGTGAAAAGCAGTTCCTGGGACCAGATTGGAAGAAATCTTGTTGAAGAGAAAAGTTAATATATTTGAAAGGTTCCACTTTCTGTATAAAAGGAAGCAATGTGGAGACGTTTTGTCTTGTTCAAATAAATGATTCATCAGTAAAAAAAAAAAAAATAGCCACTAACATAAATAAAAAAGTTCAACACATGGTTATGAAAAACAAGACTACAATAATATACATACCATGGCTAGTTCAATAAAGATAATTAAGTTATCAAAACCCAGACCTAAACTTAGATAATCATGGAGAACTATAATTATTAAAATATTTGGAAAATGCTATGCTAATATGTTTTAAAACCTTGATGAAATTCTTTTTTAGAATAATATAAATTATCAATATATGTTTAAGAAACTTCATGCATAGATGAGTTCTTTCGAGTCTTCTAAGAAAAGAATTCTCATGATATAGAAACTGTTGGATAGCAGAGAATTTTATTTTACAAAACTGGCTAGTCCTGAGATAAGAAGAAAATGAAAGATCCCCCACCAAGCAAACAAACTAAAAGGCCTATAGACTAGTGAATGAACATGAATGAAAAAATACTAAGGGGACTACTTCTGAATAAAATCTAGGAGTATATTAATTTGATTATTTCAGGTTTTAATGTTTTTATTTACATGTCAAAAATTGTGCATTACGTTAATTAAAATCATTGGAAAGTGAAAGTCACTTTCCAATGTGTCTGACTCTTGGGACCCCGTGGACTGTAGCCCACCAGTCTCCTCTGTTTATGGAATTCTCCAGGCAAGAATATTGGAGTGGATAGCCATTCCCTTCTCCAGGGAATCTTCCCAAACAGGGGATTGAACCCAGGTCTCCCTCATTGCAGGCGAACTCTTTACTGAGCCACTAGGGAAGCCCCCAGATTGAACAACAAAATGGCACTCTGATTAGACAGCATTTTACAGCCTGCAGGACACCCTGCGCCAACTTGCTTTTTTTTTTTTTTTTCACCAGCTTGCTTTTTATTCTAGATTTCTGTCTTCCCACCCAGCTTCTTCCTTTACCAACAACCAAGTTCTTTTCCTTCCCTGCCAGGCGGACAGGCAGATGGGAGAGGCAGGCCCAGGCTTTTGTCAATAGTTCTGCATTCTTTGATGTGAAAAGGGGCAGCACAGTCATTTAAACCTGTACCAACCTCTTTGCACTTACAGAGTTGAACAGTTAAAAGAAGTAAAATCAAAAAGCAGTGCTCGTGGCTTGTACAGTGCACTTTGGTTACGACTCAGCTGCTTGCTTCTCTTGTTCAATTGTTTCTTTTGAAGGCAGTGGATTTTCCTGTTGTGTTTCTGTTTTCTTCCATTTCTACTTCTCGAATGTCTCAATCTCAGTCATACCGGGTTTGTCAGACACGGTGGCTTGAGGAAGCGGAGTGAGGCCAGGGGAGTCCAGTCTGCTGTGGCTGCAGCCTGGTGTAGGAGTATATTTAAAGAATGAAAGTTGTGTTCAAGTCGAGTTTGCCCGAGGAATGCTGATATAGTTCAATATAAAAGATCTGTTAGTGTATATTGTTCATTTCATCACACCCACAGGTTAAAGGCAGCAAAAGTGATCAAATGATTATTTCACTTTGTTCAAATATAATCAAGTTGTGCTCATGCCTAAAACACAGTCATAGCTTCCCAACACGTTTAATGTTAGTCCAGTATATCAGGCCTGTATATCAGTACACAGCCAGGCCTCTCTCTATGGCCTTGTCCCACCCCATCCCACCCCCAGTCCCACCTCTTCTTGATGCGCTGTGATCCAGCCCTATCACAGCTGGCCGTTTCCTTTTTCATTTGCACCCGCTTCCATCACATCACATTTGCAGGCACTGTTCCCTCCCTCCACAACACTCTTCCCTCTCTTTAAGGCGTAGTTAATGCCTTCTCTTTTTTCAGGTTTAATCTTTCCTGGGCTTCTCTGGTGACTCGCAGTAAAGAATTCACCTGCCAGTGCAGGAGGCACGGGTTCCATCCCTGATTCAGGAAAATCCCACTTGCTGTGGAGCCACGTAGCCCCTGCGCCGCAACTATAGAGCCCGGGAGCCACAACTATTGAAGCCCGCGTGCCCTAGAGCCTGTGATCTGCAGCAAGAGAGAACAAACACTGTAATGAGAAGCGTGTGCACTGCAACCAGACAAAGAGGGAAGGGGAAAGGCGCAGAAACAGAGACCAAGGGCAGCCAAATATATATATATGTGTGTGTGTGTGTGTGCGCATGTATATATACATGATATATGTGTGTGTGCATGTATATATGTGTGTGATATGTGTGTGTGTGTAAATCTTTCCTTACCTCTCTAATCAGTGAAATATTTCCTACTCTTATGCTCTTCAAGCTGAAATGTTTGAGATTCTGTTAAGATATATATTAAGATATAGATCCTGACTGGGGAGGCCTGGAGGGACTGGAGTTTCTGTTTCTCTAATAAGCTTCTAGGTAAAGCCTTTACTGCTGGTACATGGACCATACCCTGAGTATTGTGACCTTTTTCTTTCTCACACCTATTGTGGTTGTACTTTTACATTCATTATGTGATTTTTAAAAAATATATTTATTTAATTTATTTATTTTTGGCTGTGTTGGCTCTTTTGCGTTGGACTTCCCAGATGGCTCAGTGGTAAAGAATCCGCCTGTGTCTCAGGAGTTGTGAGTTCAATCCCTGAGTCGGGAAGTTCCCCTGGGGGAGGGCATGGCAACCCATTCCAGTGTTACTGCTGGGAAAATCCCATGGGCAGAGGAGTCTGGTGGGCTACAGTCCATGGGGTCACAAAGAGTCCCACATGACTGAAGCAACTGCGCATGCACACAAGGAAAACATTAGGAGCAAATGTGATAGATAAAGGACCTTACCAATCAAAGAAAAAGACAATAGAAAAGTGAGCAGTTCACCACAGGAAAAAGAAATACACATGGTCAGTACACCTGATGTTCCAGATTTGAATTGTAACAAAAAAGATACATTGAAGTCCCAACCCCTAGAACCTTGGATTCCACCTTATCTGGAAATAGGGTCTTTCCAGAAGTAACCAGTTAATGCAAGATCGTTAGGGTGGATCCTAATTCAATAGGACTGTGCTATGTCACTTCAGCTGCATCCAACTCTTTGAGACCCTATGGACTGTAGCCCACCAGGATCTTCTGTCCATGGGATTCTCCAGGCAAGAATCCTGGCGTGGGTTGCTGTGCCCTCCTCCAGGTTATCTTGCAGATCCAGGGATCGAACTTGTGTCTCTTATGTCTTTTGTATTGGCAGGTGCATTCTTTACCACTAGTGCCACCTGGGAAGCCCAAAATATGACTGGTATGCTTATAAAAAAGAGAAATTTAGACACAGAGACAGACATGCACAGTGAGAGGATCATGCGAAGAGACATAGGGAGAAGTCTCCCAAGGAAGGCTCCCAGAAGCTGGGGGAGAGGCCTGGAACAGATCCTCCCCTGGAACCTTCAGAGGGAGTGGGCCCATGGCCACCAAAACCTTGACTCTGGGCTTCCAGCCTCCATAACCCTGAAACAGTATATTCTGTGGTTTTAACCCAGCCAGCTCATCAGACTTTGTTACAATAGCCCTAGGAAACCAATGTACTGTGAAATAATATTCAGTTTCACTAGACATTTAAGAAATCAAAAAGAAAACAAAGCACTGCTTTTTATACCACTGTTCAACTTGTAAGGTGGCAGGATAAAATCAACTCTCAGTGAAGATGAAAGGAAAGAAGGAATGTTTATACAATAATAGTGGATGTAAAGGGTACAACTTATCCATAGGGCAAGGAAGGCCATTTGGCAGTATATATAAAAGCCATAAATACATGAAAACTTCTAGACCCAACAGTTCTTCTAAAAAGAAAAACCTAAGGAAATAATCAGACATGTCTGGAAAGATACATGAACAAGGATGTTTAGCACTTATAATATTTCATATTTGGAAGCAACTAAATGTGTAAACATAGAAAACTGATTAATAACTAATGAATGTACTATATAATGGAATACCTTGCAAACATAAAGAATGATGCTGAGGGAGCAGTTTCTATTGATGTGGAAAAATGCATATTTGATTGATTGAGTTACTTGAGAAGTCAAGTAAGAAAATATTCTGTGCATAAAGATTTTATATTTCTAGGAAATGAACAGATTTATATGCATAGACGAAAGTTTGGAGGGTTACACAATAAAATGTGTTAAGGTTTGTTACCTGTGGGTGGTGAGATTATTTTCTTCTGTATGTTTACATTTTCTTCAACATTTTAGTTATATAAAAATTATTTCAAGTTAGAACATCCCACCATAATTAATGAGCAAGAGAGTTAGGACTCTTAGGGTTGCAAAGAGCTGGACACACTGAGCGACTGAACTGAACTAAACTGAACTGAGAGTTAGGACTGATTTTCTCATGTAACATTGCAACTCACTCAACAGCAACACTTTCCCTTTAATTTTTAATCAGAGGATAATTACTTTGCAATATTGTGACGGTTTCTGCCATACATAAACATGATTTAGCCATAGGTATATATATGCTCCTTCTCTCTTGAATCCCCTTTCCTACTTCCCCATCCCACCCCTCTAGGTTGTCACAGATCTCCAGCTTTGGGTTCCTTGCATCATACAGCAAACTTCCACTGGCTATTTATTTTATATATATATATATATATGTTTCAGTGCTATTCTCTCAAATCATCTCACCCTCTCCTTCCTCCACTGTGTCCAAAATCTGTTCTTTTTGTCTGTGTCTCCTTTGCTGCCCTGTTAGTAGGATCATCAGTACTATCTTTCTAGGTTCATAGCTATGCATTAATATATGATATTTGTCTTTTTCTTTCTGATTTACTTTACTCTGTATAATACACACTAGGTTCATCCACCTCATTAGAACCAACTCAAATGCATTCCTTTTTATAGCTGAGTAATATTCCATATCAGCAATACTTAAAAATTATTATTATTTTTTTCTATCAGGTGCCTTCCCCACAAAACCTTAAGGCCACATCACTGCTCAGATATACTAGGTGGACAAAAAAGCAGCCTGAGATAGCTCTGGCCCCCAGCAGGGAACTGGTGCTGTGGATTGGGTTTCCATCTCGATTTCATCTGTAGCCACAGCTCTGCCCAGATTTCCTTAATGACAGGCTCTCCTCACTTGGTTTTCTGAGTGATGTGTATCTTAGAAGTGGGAAGATATACAGAATGCTGTTCTCATTCTAGAGGACATAACCCATGCCTCCTGGCTGGGGACCTGCCTTAAGTCACTCTGTCTTTGTACCAACAATCTGATTACCGTAGCGAGGTTTTTTCTTTTCTTCATACTTCCTTCAACTCAAAGAAAACACCCTCCTACTCAATGGCTCCTTCTGTTCTCCTTGTATGAATCACTTTAGGGGTTAACAGAATTATCTCTCCTCTGTCTGTAGCTTTGGGAAAGCAGATATGTGCATGTGAGCTGGAGAACAGAGAACAGATGGGGCACACTGGAGCCTTGATTTCTGTCCCGATGGGTTGCTGGAGAATGCAAAGTGCTTCTGTTAGAAGAGGCATCCTGGTAGTAGTTAATCATGAGGATCTGCAGTTAATCTCTCTCTATATATGTATGTACACATACATAGGATATACAAGATGTTCTATAATTATTAGTTATTTTATTATCAGGGATGATTTTGGCTGACTTCTTGCTTTGATTCTTCTGAACACATCAGTGAAGTGGAGCAGAAAAGATTAAGGATAGACATTGGAATAGCTTTTGCTCTTCAAGCGAGATTTGTGACCAGAGCTTAAGCCTCCCAATCAATGGAGCAGGTCCTGCCTTGTATTCTTTGCTGCTTACAGACCGCTGGAGGGAGAAGTGACTCCTGGTATGTGTCAGGCACATTAATAACCACTTTGGTTCCTAAGTGCAATATTGCCTGACCTCACCGTGTGACTTTTAGGACCACAAACATATTTGCCGAAGTTTGTTGTTGTTGTTCAGTCGGAAAGTCGTGTCTGACTCTTTGTGACCCCATGGAGTGCAGCACGCCAGGCTTCTCTGTCCTCCTCTGTCTCCTGGAGTTTGCTCAAACTCATGTCCCCTGAGTCGGTGGTGCCATCTAACCATCTCCTCCTCTGTCGTCCCCTCCTCCTCTTGCCCTTGGTCCTTCCCAGCATCAGGGCCTTTTCCATTGGGTCAGCTTTTCACATCAGGTGGCTGAAGGACTGGAGCTTCAGCTTATTTAGAAAGATGGTAACGAGAACCCAGCATGCGAGACAGCAGAAGAAACGCAGATGTATAGAACAGTCTCATGGACTCTGTGGAAGAGGGCAAGGGTGGGATGATATGGGAGAATGGCATTGAAACATGTTAATTATCATATGCGAAATCAATCACCAGCCCAGGTTTGATGCTCAGGGCTGGTGCACCGAGATGACCCAGAGAGAGGGAATCGGGAGGGAGGAGAGAGGGGGGTTCTGGAAGGGGAACATATGTATACCCATGGCAGATTCATGTCAATGTATGGCAAAACCAACACAATAAAGTAAAGAGAAAAAAAAAAACCAAAATCAGTCTTTCCTCATCAATATTCAGAGCTGATTTCCTTTAAGATTGACTGGTTCGATCTCCTTGCAGATTTGATGAAATTATTATTAGATGAAAGAACTACATTAATGAAGAAATTTCCCTCAAATTTACGAGTTTTATAACAGTTTGAGGTATACAGACACATTTGCAGAGTTTTTTGGAAGGCAGAAACAGGTGAAATTGTGTTTTTCTTTCTACTTTTCAGTATTTTGCCAAATTTTCTTTAAGAACAATGCACAACTTTTATAAATGTGAACATCATGAGAAGAAAGAGAGCCCTGAGCCCAAAAGAGGCTGACGGCTGAGGTCCCGATGTCTGAGCTTCTGCCCCATGTGGAGACCTCTACCCTGGGTCAGGTCACAGCCTCAGGGACGGCAAGTCACTGACCTCCCTGCTCCCACAGTCCTGAGTTCATTCAAGGATGGGCAGCTGCTCTGCTGCCCCTTGGCCCCCTCCTCTTTTTGCAATACAAGCAGGGGTGTGGGCCTTTAAGCTCCTTCCCTTTAGCTCTACCCCCACCCCCCACCCCCAAAGGTGGATGGAGCAAGTCGAGCACTCAGTCAGACTCGTAAGGCCTCGTCATCTGGAGTTGAGGCCCAGGGATCTCATTGTTTTTCAAGCCAAACCTGCTCATATTTGGAGGTGGGGGGCAATTTTTTCACACCAGAAACAAATTGCTCTCTGAGCCTTGCACACTCACCTTGAAACTCTGGATCATACCCCATCTATCCAAGTCCAAGCAGTCCTCCCAATGTTTCTCCAACTGGGGAACTGTTGGGGGCCTCAGTGTATTCTCAGAGTTTGTGTATCCTGTACAAGATTTTAATATTTTTATTTTATTGATACTCTTATGGAAAATAACATAAATATATAAAATAGTTAAACATTTATATAAAATATAAAGTTTTATACTATCCAGCTGACCAAATTGTGAACAGATTCTTCCATAACACTTCAGGGTTCATGTTTTCATGTTTGCATCTTTGATTACCACATTGGCTCTAAAGTGATTCCCCAAAGTGACAATTTTTTAAATTTATAAATTGAAGTATTGGACTTCCCTGGTGGTCCAGTGGTTAAGACTCCACATTCCCAATGTAGGGGGTCCCCGTCTGATCCTTGGTCAGGGAATTAGATTCCCACATGCTACAACTAAGACTCGGTATATCCAAACAGATACTTAAAAAGAAGAAATGGAAGTATTTTCTCTGATCATTGCCTTGAATAGTTCAGTGGGAAAATCTTCAAAATCAGTCTCAGGCCTGGAACTTTCCTCAAAAGAAGTCTATGCATTTCTCAGATTTGACATAACTGCTCTAGGTTGTTCTGCCTAAGCCCACGCCCTCTGCTGGGGACTCCCCTTTCCTGCGCTCACCTTGATGCCCCTCAGCCGTCCCCTGCTTCCCAGGCTTCTTTAGATGATGTGCCCCCCCCTAATTAATTCACAGGGGGACTCCTCATGAACACCTGACTCAGTTGTGGGCTTTGCTGTGGGTGAGTGAGGGCCTTGGGCCAGATCTGTGGGTTCAGGACGAATAGAGGGGCCAGAGCCTCTCCCCGGCAGGCATTATGATTCTCCTGTGTATCTCAGGTCGCGGCAGGGGTCACTGCACGAAAGGTTATAACCATGGGGCAGCTTTTCAACCAGCCTCCGGATGAGAGTAACAAGGGGAAGAGGCAGCTTAGCACCAGGTGTTAATCCCATGGGGTCTGTTTAACTATGTGCACAGGGGAGCTGAATGGATTTGACTTCATCGTGGCTTCTGCTAGCATCATCACCCACTCCCCAAGTTTTGCTGAGACTAAGGACACAGATTAGACCCACCCAATTAGACTGCGAGTTATTTACAAACTCACTCGGCTGTTATGCATAGTAGGAAAACAATAAAGTCTCAAAATAAGGCCCAAAGATAAGATCTCTGTTTTAAATACTCTGGAACATGTTGAAAGTTCCAGCAATAGCTCCAGCTCTTCTCACCCTCCAAGCAGCCTGCCAGTCCGTGTGGGCCCCAGAATCCCCTCAAGGTCAGAGAGGTGATTGTATACTTAGCATGCCTGTGAATCTTCTCCAACTCTTTTTTCCTCCTGAGATTGTGAAACCAAACCTTTACCATCCTGGTCAGGTCATTTACTCTTCTGGGACTCAGTCTATCCAACTGAAAATGGGGTTGGATCCATGTTTCGAAATTTTTCTTATATAAGGTGATTCTGAAATCCTAAAACCAACCAAACTCTCAAAATAATACAGACGGTATTTTTTTCTTAAACGTATTTAAAAACACGTAATAAAATGGGAACACACACATATGGTAATGATTATTATGTAATAAACTGTCTTTAAGGGATGGTGAGCCCAGCCTAGGCACACAAGGTGGAGATGTGTGGCCAGATGAGCAGCGGTTATAATGGTGGTGGGGGGTCCAGACCCATTGTCCACGTGATGATCACTGCTCCATGCGAGGCTTTTTGTCTTATAATTATCATACAATTTTATCATGGTTTGTGCTTTTTGTTCTTCATGCAATAAAAATAGTTGTGTTTTTCTTAGTATTTTCGCTCCAGCATATGAATATACTTGGGATCATTTTGTGTAGCATTTAACTCCCCTGTGAGACTGTTTTTGGCTGATTAGTTGCATCCAAGTGATTCCACTCACATTCTGTCAACAGATGATGATTTGAAAAAGATTTACTTGTCAAATTTCTTAAGAAAGCACACTGGTTGTAAGATCTGTTTATTTCCTTTGAGATCAGGGAATCTATATTCATGTGAATATAATTCGGGGAATGAAAGAAAAGTTCAGAGGCCCCATTCAGTAGGAACTTAGGGATCGACCGATCAAAGCAAAGTGCGTGCATGTGTGTGTACACCTGGGTGCACTGTGTGTGCGGAGGAAAAACACTCAGGAACAGGAAGCCTTGGAGTAACCGGAATGGATAGGGACTACTCCCAGAGCTTGTCAGGAAACACCTTACCTAAGGGACTGCTGCCAAGGCCACGTGGACACAGACAGAGAGACACACGCACACACACACACACACAGAAACATACTTCGAGACACACACACTCAGACATAGACAGGAGTAGAGAAACACACGCAGGCATTCTTTTATAAGAAGGTTTTAGCCAGGTGCAGGCATGCGAGGAGGCAGAGGAGGGGCTCAGGAAAACAAAGTTGATTGCACTCATGAATCCTAGAGACACAGCTTGTCGTGCAGGGCCACAGGGACAGAGGTATCAGGATTGTGAGGAGGCAGGAGTGAGGGGAGCCCTTAATCCATGGGTTTTCTTGGGGCTTCCATGGAAACAGCAAGGCAAGGCAGGGTGAGCATCTTAGGACTGGTCAGTTTGAATAGTTTCAGTGGGCTTTAAGGAGTTCCAAGTCACTGGAGCAGGCTGGGCATCCCTATCGAACTCATAAGACCTGGTCATCCAGAAGTGAGCTCCAGGGAACCTTTGCTGTTTATCAATCCAAATCTGCACTTACTCAGTGTGGGGAATAGATGATTTTTGGGGTACCTGGCCCAGATGATTAAGGCATAGGAATATTGCTTCCAGGTCAGATAAAGGAGATGTGACCTGGCTCCAGAATGTTTAGTTTACATCCTGGCTGGATCCTTTGCTATCCTCAGACATGCAGATGACACTACCCTTATGGCAGAAAAATGAAGAGGAGCTAAAGAGCCTCTTGATTAAGGTGAAAGAGGAGAGTGAAAAAGCTGGCTTGAAACTCAACATTCAAAAAACTAAGATCATGGTATCCAGTCCTATCACTTCATGGCAAATAGATGGAGAAACAATGGAAACAGTGACAGACCACTTTTCTTGGGCTCCAAAATCACTGTGGACAGTGACTGCAACCATGAAATGAAAAGACACCTGCTGCTTGGAAGAAAAGCTATGGCAAACCTAGACAGTATATTGCAAAGCAGAGACATTACTTTGCCAACAAAGGTCCATCTAGTTAAAGCTATGGTTTTTCCAATAGTATGTATGGATGTGAAAGCTGGACCTGAAGAAGGCTGAGCATCGAAGAATTGATGCTTTCAAACTATGGTGCTGGAGAATACTCTTGTGAGTCCTTTGGACAGCAAGGAGATCAAACCAGTCAATCCTAAAGGAAATCAGTCCTGAATATTCATTGGAAGGACTGATGCTGAAGCTAAAGCTCCAGTACTTTGGAGGTCTTATGTGAAAAGCCAGCTCATTAGAAAAGAACCTGATGATGGGAAGGACTGAAGGAAGGAGGAAAAGGGGGTATCAGAGGATGAGATGATTGGATGGCATCATTGACTCAATGGCCATGAGTCTGAGGAAACTCAGGGAGATGGTGAAGGACAGGGAAGCCTAGCATGCTGCAGTCGATGGGGTCACAGAGTCAGACACAACTTAGCGACTTAACAACGACAAAGGGAGGGGCTGTTTCTCCTCAGCAGGAAAGGACTTTTAAGGTGTCAAAATATAATAATATACAGAAAATGATATAAGTTAATATATACATACAAAACAGACATGCACTCAGATGACACAGACATACACAGAGGTACACAGTACTCCTCATCAATGCAATCTCTTTTCAGAAATGTGGAGGTGCTCCAGCCATGCCCCCTCTTTAAAGGAGTCCTGGATGAAGTTTCCTGATAATCGGGGCTATTTCCAGTTACTTCCATGGTGCAATGAAACCACTCAGTGTTCTGACCAGCTAAAGGCCTTTGCATGATAGAGTTAGCCTTCACTTTCTAGGGGAGTTTGAATCTCAGACTTGAAGTCCCTTCTGAGACTCAGTAGATCTCAAACTTTAGTCTTCTGATGGTCCTCTGGGAAGCTGGGCCTTGGGCTCCATGCCTCCGATGCCGAAGGGTTGAAGAGAGATCCAGGGATCTTACATTTTTATGAACCCTCAAGTGAATCTGATGAAGGAGTTTCGTGGAAAAACATGCAATCAAACTGTCTCAGAAATTTCATTAATACAACAGAGTATTTATTAAGGAAATCAAGGTACTGAATGTTATAGTAAAAATATACAAGAACCACCTAGAATGCCTCTTTCCTAGAAATCACCTTCTTTAGTGTTCATATAAGCAGAAGACACTTCTAATCCTCTTTCTAGTCTAGATGATAAAGCCAAATGGGCCCATCTATAGCATATTGGCAAGGTACTAGATTTCCCTGTTTCCTGGACTCATAGCAGTGATATTGGCCTCAGAGGGCTTTGGTAACTTCTAGAATTGCAATAATAGTCTAGCTTCCCAAAACTTAAAAAGTTACATTATTCAGGGAGCAAGTACATTTAACTTCTTGATCTAGTATAACATACACAAACACACATTATATTGAAAAAGTTTCTCCACAGTTCTTATACCTTTATTAATTTATATTCCATTCCATTCTGTTCTGTTCTACTTAGTTTAAAAGAAAATACTGGTCATCCTATACTAGATTGAATTCTAGTTATCTATTACTGCATAACACATTACCCTAAACACCGTGTCTAAAAGTAGCAAAAATCATTTTATTATCTCCCAAGTGTTCTGTGGGGCAGGAATTTGGGAAGGGCTCGGCACAGCTGCTGTTAGGTCTGTAAGTGGTTGTTAGTGGCTGGGGTTGGCGTGGTGTGGGCCTGCATCACCATCTCTTATGCAGTCTCTCCATGTGGTCTCTCTACATGGGCTAGTTTGTGCTTCCTCACAGCATGGCAGCCTGAGGCTACTTGAATTGGTTACACGTGGCTAAGGGCTCTAAAGCTGAAAACAAGAAAAACAGTAGCCTAGCCTTGAAAGTCATCAAGCATGACTTCCTCCATAATCGTAAGTTCACTCCAATAGGAGAATGTATAACATAAACGCCACCTCTTTTTAAAAAATATTTATTTATGCATTGGGTCTTAGCTGCAATGCAAGGCTCAGTAATTGCAGTGTGCTTAGTTACCATGCCATATGCGGGGATTTAGTTCCCTGACCAGGGATAGAATCTGCATCCCCTTGAATTGGAAAGCAGACTTTTCCCTGGACCACCAGGGAAGTCCCTAAATCCATCAAGATGGAGTTTAGTGGTGGGTGGAGTGCCGAATTGTAGGCAGAGCAGTTAAGATGGGAGACACTGCCATCTGTGGAAAATGCAATCTACCGCACGCTCTTGGAGGGCACCGTTGCAGTTTGGACAATGGTCCTCTAGAGGGCACTCTTGTGATGTGACATTGGCTCCATTTCACTGAGAAACTGGGTGGAGTGATGGGGTGGGGTGATGGAAAGAGAAAAAGGTATTTGGGTGTTGGCTAAGGTGGAGCAGCTCATCGTTTCTGAATTGGTCATTCTTTCTGTTGCCTAGAGCATGCCGGCAGGGATGTGTGTATGTGTGTGGTCATGTGGATATCGTAGGACGAGGAGGGCTCATGACAAACCTCAGGGCTTTAAGCCTGTGTGCACTCCTCGATCCCCACCCCTTTGCCTAGCAGCAGGCGTTGTACAGGGATCTGTTGGGACAGCTAGGCATAACGTGCCTGTGGGTCACCAGGCAGAAGTCCAAGCTTTGGGAAAGGATAGTGCCACCCCGCGTGCCTTCATGGAACCTGCAATTCCCAATAAATGGTGGCTGGCTCCATGCCTGCAGTGCTCAGAGACTGGAATGGTTGTTATTTGGAAGAATATTGAAGATGAGTTAGTAAATGAGCCTGTCCAGGAAGTGTGTATACAGTGAGAAGAGACTAAGAAGGTGATCTATAGCCCGATGTAGGAGGAAAACCTGGTGAGAATGGTGGCAGGGGCTTGGATAGAGTTTTCAGGAAGAGGGATTGGGCCTTAGGGTCAAATATGGCAGCAAAATCAAGACTGAAGACACCATCAGATTTGGCAATATGGAGGTTGCTGGTGACTTTTATGATGACCTTTGGGGGAAGCCAGCTGGGCAGGGTATTACAGGAGTTTAGTAGTGGTGGGAGGAAGGAGTAAAAGGGTGGAAACTGGAGAGGGGGACAGGTCCAAGAAGTGTTTTTTAAAAATCTTGGCCATGACTAAACACGTGTATAGGGAAGGGAAGGAAAGGAGACAGGGTAAGGGAAACCAGACTAAAGAGGAGTAACTGATACATCTTGGCCCAGAGAGGAGTGGAGTCTAATGCCCAGACTGAGCGATGAGGCTTGGAAGGTGGCCATTTCTTCTAAGAGAAAGGAACTTGAAACAAAGAAGAGGTTGAGGTTTAGGGAAAAGAGGTGATGAGCTGAGCTAGTTCAAGTTGCCTCTGCTTCCAGAGTGAGAAGTGAGAAGGGGTAAATGGCTTGAGAAAAATTCATCAGCCTGTTGGAGAGGAATGAAAAGTCTGTTTAGCTTTAGCTCACTCATATTTAGGACCTATTCTGTATAAAGTGTTTTCAATGAAATTACTTTATCCTTTTCCAACAGTGTGTGAAATAGGAAGTATCCCTATTTGCAGGCTCTAACCTCTTCTTTGATGAGTTTTTTGCTTCATCTAAGCATGAAAGGAGCATGGCTATGAGGAAAAGAGGGGTGTGTTTGGTCCAGGTCAGTCCTGGAGTTCAGACAATGAACCGTAGTCTTAAGTCATTTTATATTGTCCTGTTTCTTTGATTTCTTTCTTTTTTCTTCCTCCTCTCTCCTCCTCAGGTTGCTTTCAAGAACTTCAAATTCTTCTCTCTGTGTCTGAAGACCAGTTTACCTGCCAAGAGCATCCTTTTAAATAAAATAACCAACAACTGTGGAGTACTCTGTAGCTTTTACCATATATTTACATGTGGGGTGTGTGTATGTGTGTGTGTGTCTGTAGTGGGGGTGGACTCTGGTGGCCTCTCTTATCTGATCCAGGAGCACCAAGCTTTGACCCAGTTCAGCTCTTCCTTGCCTTCCTCAGGGTAAGCAGCTGAAATAGCTCTGTGAACCAAAAAATACCAGCCTGCATATGTCCCTGCCTGTGAGGAATACCCAACCAACCCTAGGGCCAAAGGACAGGGACAAGAAGTAGAGGACTATTTAGTGATTTTTGCTTTGCTCACCTCAATCAATGGGCCTCTACTTTAGGAGCAGAGAGCTAAATGCTTAATGGGACTGTCTGGGCCACAGGCTGGCAGTGGCTGCCTCTCTCTATTGATGGCCATGCTCTTGGACGGTTCTTTTTCATATCTGTGGGTTTCTTTGGGTTACAGTGACCATTCCCCCGATTCTCCTCCAGTTCTAGAGATAGTAAGAGCTTCCCACGATTGCTCCACAGGATGCAATGCAGGATTGTTGCTTTCCCTTAAGCCTGTCCACGCTGCTGCAACTCAACTTTATCTCAGTCAGTTCAGTTCAGTTGCTCAGTACTGTCTGACTCTTTGCAACCTCATGGACTGCACCACACCAGGCTTCCTTGTCCATTACCAACTCCTGGAGTTTACTCAAACTCATGTCCATTGAATTGATGATGCCATCCAACCATCTCATCCTCTGTTGTCCCCTTCTCCTCCTGCCCTCAGTCTTTCCCAGCATCAGGGTCTTTTCCAGTGAGTCAGTACTTCGCATCAGGTGGCCAAAGTATTGGAGTTTCAGCTTTAGCATCAGTCCATCCAATGAATGTTCAGGGCTGATTTCCTTTAGGATTGACTGGTTTGATCTCCTTGCTGTCCAAGGGACTCTCAAGAGTCTTCTCCAATACCACAGTTCAGAAACGTCAATTCTTTGAAGCTTAGCTTTCTTTATGGTCCAACTCTCATATACATGCATGACTACTTTAAAAACCATAGCTTTGACTAGATGGACTTTGTCAGCAAGGTAATGTCTCTGCTTTTTAATATGTTGTCTAGGTTTGCCATAGCTTTTCTTCCAAGGAGCAAGCATCTTTCAATTTCATGGTTTCAGTCACCAACCGCAGTGATTTTGGAGCCCAAGAAAATAAATCCTCTTAATCTCATTCTCCTCAATTAACTCACTGCTGGGTATACCCTTTCTTTTCAACTTGCTCTTTCTTGAGTCCTTTGTGCCCTGGTTGTAGTTTTACGAAAGTCTTGCCCAGCTTTAGGAGTCCCAGTGGGCCTTTCAGATGTTGCTTCCCTGAGGCCCTTCCCCAGGGAACTTGGGATTGTGAGGGTAAAAGAATGAGGCTTTGTAAGCAATCATGCGGCCCCCTCATTCTCCCTCCCTCTCCACCATTTCCCCCATAGGCCCTAAAATCCTCAACAAGCCCAAGGTATGCTCTGGAATGAACAGATGATGACTAGGTCTTCTAGTCTGTTCAGAGGGTTCAAGCCCTTTTAGAACAGGAATCAGAATAGGATAATGCCTGGGACCTGGACTTTTGTTACCAAGACTGCCTCCCCAGAACCAAACCCTGGCCCCTCTCTTGAATAGAAAACAATTACTCTTCCCTAAGTTTCAAGAGGAAGCTGCAAACAGAAAAAGAACAAAAACTACTTAGAACCAACTAGGCCCAAGACAGCAGAAGACTTGACTTCCAGCAGACCTTGAACCTCACTACACACTCATTGTAATATTTTAGCATGCTGAACGACAGACCCACCACTGCCACGACAGTTGATAATTGCCATGACAGCAACCAGAAAAGCCTATAGCAAGACTGAAAAGAAGAGTTGCATCAGTTCTGGATTCAAACCACACCCCTGTTATCGGATCACTCATGAATATTCTTTCCTTTTACTCTTTCCATTTCTGTCCCCTTTACCTCAACCTTTCTATGTATTTGATGTCTCCACCCAAACTGGGTTGAGAAGTTGATTTGTGAACTCAGTGCCCACTTCTCCATGTTTTGGCCATTGAATAAAGCTTGTATTGTTCCAGTCTCAGCACTGGTTTTGTTATTGGCTATGAATCTGACCGGGAAAAGAACTTCCTGGAGGTCTTGGCCCAGGCCAGGATGCAGGCATGGGTCTGGTTGACTAATTCAGTAACAACTTGATCCACTGCCTCCATTCCCTTGCTCTTTCCCTAGTGGAGGTTCCAGACTTCTTATACCACAGGGTGTGTAGGGCAGTGAGGTCTGGTTGGAAGAAGGTTGAGAAGACTTAGGTTCAACTTTTCTTGTAACTGCTACCGTAGGGTTTTGTTGGAGACTCTGCATTTTATGAGGAGGCTTATAGGGAGCAGTAGTGAGAATGGGGTGTTGATGAGATTTTAGAGGGAAGGTTTGAGCCTTGCTCATTCACTCCTTAGCCCTGCCACTGGCTCCCCTTTTGCGAGAAACTAGTGATGCCGGTTCCCAAATAAAAAATTATAAGTTTAATGTAATTTAAGTTGTAGGGGATCAAATCTTGCCTCTTCAAAGTGTCTCTTTTGCATGCGGATTATTTTGAGCTGGAAACAATCAAGGCCCAAAAGACTCAGGAAAAAGCTTTGACCTTCTCTCTAACTGTCTAATGGAGAAGGCAATGGTAACCCACTCCAGTACTCTTGCTTGGAAAATCCCATGGATGGAGGAGCCTGGTAGGATGCAGTCCATAGGGTCACTAGGAGTCAGACACAACTGAGCGACTTCACTTTCACTTTTCACTTTCATGCATTAGGGAAGGAAATGGCAACCCACTCCAGTATTCTTGCCTGGAGAATCCCAGGAACAGGGGAGCCTGGTGGGCTGCCGTCTATGGGGTCGCACAGAGTCGGACACGACTGAAGTGACTTAGCAGCAGCAGCAGCTAACTGCCTAAAAGAATGCAGACAGAGAATATATTCCAAGAAAGAAGTTATCACCATAGATATCTATAGTATGAATTAGGTGTATAGATAGGAAAATGCAGGAAACGCAATAGATGTGGGTTTGATCCCTGGGTTGGGAAGATCCCTTGCAGAAGGAAATGGCAACCCACTCCAGTATTCTTGCCTGGGAAATGCCATGGACAAAGGAGCCTGGTGGTCTACAGTCTGAGGCAAAGAATTGGACACAACTAAGCACATTTGTACGTGTGCACAGGGAGGAACCTAGTAGTCTCTGTGAAAATTCCTCTCTGTGTCCCACCGTCCCTGCATGGTCCAGCAAACATTTATTTACCAAACATTTGCTTTTCCATCTCTATGTCAATGGCCTTCCTCCTCTTTGAAGTTTCAGATCACTACCCTCAATGTTCTCTTTTGTCTTTAGCTGAAGGGAGTATTTAAACTAAGGTTTTGGCCATTTTGGCTTGTTACTCAGTTTTTCTGGGTCTCTTCCATGTGTACATGTTATTAAACTTTTGTGTTATTTCCTCCTGTTAATCTGCCTCTTGTCAATTTAACTCTTAGACCAGTCAGAATAACCTAAAGGGTAAAGGAAAATGTCTTCCTTCCTGACATGGTGAAACTTTGAGAAGGATTTTCATGGAATTTAACAAAACTAATATTAAAGGTGTCAGCTACAAACTGACACTCACCATAGGCATTTGCCAGCTACCTCTACAAGGATTAAATCATGTGCTTCTGCAGCTGCTAATTTTTAATGCCCCTTGAAAGGAGTTCAGGGTGAAGAGCAGAAATGAGACACTGTGCTTGAGGCCAGATGTGGGGTGGGGGGATGGGAGTGGGGTGGAGGAGGTGGAAGTGGATGGGGGTTGGGGAGGAGGAGGGAACTGACAAAACAGGTCTTCTGATAGTTAGATATTTTCAGGAGCTGATTTTTATTTTTAACTTTTTATTTCAGAAATGTAAGATTGTGGTACACAGAATTGCTTATAAGCATCTTGGTTAGTCCTCTTGTGATTTGGAAATCCGGATTATTCCATAACAGAACGGTTGCTGGATAGTCCACTCAAAGAGCCCTGTTTTGGTTTTGTTGGATTTATGTGTTTATTTTTTGACTGTTATGCGTCTCCATCACTATGTGCGGGCTTTCTCCAGTTGTGGCTTCCCCTGCTGCTCTTCTCGGCTCAGGGGCTTCAGTAGTTGTGATGCATGGTGCATGGGCTTGGGCTTAGCTGCCCCACGGCATGTGGGATCTTCTCAGACCAGAGATTGAACTGGTGTCCCTTGCATTGCAAGATGAATTTTTAATCATTGGACCACCAGGGAAGCCCCTAGGAGCTAAATTTTTAAAAAACCTTATTTTTTTATTTCTGGCTGTGCTAGGTCATGGTTGCTTTTGTGAGGGCTTTCTCTGGTTGCAGCGAGCAGGGCCTTCTCTTTGTTGCTGTGTGGGAGCTTCTCATTGTAGTGGCTTCTCTTGTTGTGGAGCACAAACTCTAGGCTCAGGGGCTTCAGTAGTTGGGAGACACAGGCTCAGTATTTGCAGCTCCCAGGCTCTAGAACCCGATATGGGCTTAGTTGCTCTGCAGCATGTGAAATTTTCCCAGACCAGGGATTGAATCTGTCTCCTGCTTTGGTAGGCAGATTCTTATCCTCTGCGCCAACAGGGAAATCCCAGGAGCTGATTTTATGAGTCCAATTCTTGTTTGTATCTCCTCAAAGCACTAAAATCCTTTATAGTGATGACTGCTCCTCATGACTATCAGAAACCTGCCTATAAAAATATATGCTTGATTGCCTGTATCTCCTCTTCACCAAAATCTCATATATACTGACCTCCCTACAACTGCTCCCTCCCTCTTTGGAGCAGTTTCTCAGAGTTATCTGAAATGCAGTCCTCATTTTGCCCCAAATAAATTTAATTTGCAATTCTTATGTGTGTACCTTTTTTTTTTCTTTGTCAACATAAAAAGGATGAGGGGTCAAGAAGAGCTAAGACAATTCTGAAGAATGTGGTGAGACTATTTTCCTTTAAGTTATTAAGACATCATAAAACTGTAGACATTACAACTGAATTTTGCAGAGGCATGAATTTCTGAGGTCTCCATTTGTATACAGGAAGTTGAATTTAATGGCAGAGACACTATGGATTTTAGGGAAAGGTAAACAGTTCAATAAATGTGCTGGGACCAGTGGCTCTCTGCAGAGAAAAATAAAATCCCTACCTCACGTCACACACAAAATAAGTCTCATTTAGTTTAAAGACCAACTGTGGAAGAAAAGCATTAAAACAAAGATTATTTTTATGGAGTAGAGATAGATTCTTGAAACAAAAAGTTCCTATGAACTATTGAGGAAAATTGTGTTGTTGCCATGTCCAACTCCTTGTGACCCTGTGGACTATGGTCTGCCAGGGTCCTGTATCCATGGGATTTCCCAGGCAAGAACACTGGATGAGTTGCCATTTCCTTCTCCAAGGGATCTTCCTGACCCAGGGATAAAACTTGTAATTCCCGCATTGGCTGGTGGATGCTTTACCAATGCGCCATCAGGGAAGCCCATAGAGGAAACTTAGGCAACATTAAAATTCATTCAGTTCAGTTCATTTGCTCAGTCATGTCTGACTCTTTGTGACCCCATGGACTGCAGCACACCAGTTTTCCCTGTCCATCACCGACTCCCAGAGCTTGCTCAAACTCATGTCCATCAAGTTGGAAATGCCATCCAACCATCTCATCCTCTGCTTCCATAAAAATGAAAACCTTGCAAAATACTAGAATGCATCATAACCAAAGTGAAAAGACAAGCTAATGGACTGAGTGAAGACATCTGCCATGAATATAATAATTAGTACCCAGAATACGCACCAAGAAATAAGAAACAAATTACCCAGTAGAAAATTGCTCTTTGGATAAAAATCAGTGACTCACAGAGAAAGAACTGAGTATTCATAAACTAATGGATAGATGCTCAACTGGTATTAGGCATTTAGAGAAGTGCCCACTAAAACAAGACAAGATTCTACAATGGTCATGCTGAAAAAGAAAAAAATGAATCAACTCTGATAGGCCGAGAGCTGGAGAGCAGCTGGTAAATGGGAACTCTCCCACATTGCTGGTAGGAATGTAAAGTGTTTCAGCTGTTTTGAAGAATACTTGGTCAAAGTCTTGGGGGAGATGAATATATGACTTACAAGCCAGCAATTCCACTCTACTGTATCCCCTAAAAAAGCTCTCAATCATGTGCAAGTCAGTGTGAGTAAAAATGTCCACTGCAGTTCGTTTGCTAAGGGAAAAAGTGGAAGCAACCTAAATGACCTTCAGTAGGTACATGCTACTTTTTTGTTTCTGTTTTGTTTCTTTCTTTCTTTTTTTTTTTTTTTTAATTTTCTTTACTTTATTGTGTTGGTTTTGCCATACAATGACATGAAACCGCCATGGGTTTACATATGCTCCCCCTCCAGAACCCCCCTCCCTCCTCCCTCTCGATTCCCTCCCCCTGGGTCATCTCGGTGCACCAGCCCTGAGCATCAACCCTGGGCTGGCGATTGATTTCACATATGATAATTAACATGTTTCAATGTCATTCTCCTACATCATCCCACCCCTGCCCTCTTCCACAGAGTCCACGTGTCCGTTCTATACATCTGCGTTCCTTTTGCTGTCTCGCATGCTGGGTTCTCGTTACCATCTTTCTAAATTCCATATATATGTGTTAATATACTGTATTGTTGTTTTTGCTTCTGGCTTACTTCACTCTGGATAATGGGCTCCAGTTTCGTCCATCTGAGTAGAACTGATTCAAATGAATTTTTCCTTAATGCTGAGTAGTATTCCATTGTGTATATGTACCACAGCTTTCTTATCCATTCGTCAGTTGATGGGCATCTAGGTTGCTTCCATGTCCTGGCTATTGTAAACAATGCAGCGATGAACATTGGGGTACACGTGGCTCTTTCAATTCTGGTTTCCTCGGTATATATGCCCAACAGTGGGATTGCTGGGTCTTATGGCAGGACTATTTGCAGTTTTTTAAGGAACCTCCACACTGTTTTCCATAGAGGCTGTACTAGTTTGCAATCCCACCAACAGTGTAAGAGAGTTCCCTTTTCTCCACATCCTCTCCAGCATTTATTACTTGTGGATTTTTGGATTGCAGCCATTCTGAGTGGTGTAAAGTGATATCTCATTGTGGTTTTGATTTGCATTTCTCTGATAATGAGTGATGTTGAGCATCTTTTCATGTGTTTGTTAGCCATTTTTATGTCTTCTTTGGAGAAACGTCTGTTCAATTCTTTGGCCCACTTTTTGATTGGGTTGTTTATTTTCCTAGAATGGAGCTGCAGGAGTTGCTTGTATATTTTTGAGATTGTTTGTCTGTTGCTTCATTGGCTATTATTTTCTCCCATTCTGAAGGCTGTCTTTTCACCTTGCTTATAGTTTCCTTTGCAGTGCAGAAGCTTTTAATTTTAATTAGGTCCCATTTGTTTATTCGTGCTTTTATTTCTGATATTCTGGGAGGTGGGTCATAGAGGATCTCGCTTTGGTTTATGTCAGAGAGTGTTTTGCCTATGTTATCCTCTAGGAGTTTTATAGTTTCTGGTCTTATGATTAGATCTGGGATCCAGATTGGAAAAGAAGAAGCAAAACTCTCTCTGCAGATGACATGATCCTCTACATAGAAAACCCTAAAGACTCTACCAGAAAATTACTAGAGCTAATCAGTGAATATAGTAAAGTTTCAGGATACAAAATCAACACACAGAAATCCCTAGCATTCCTATACACTAACAATGAGAAAACAGAAAGAGAAATTAAGGAAACAATTCCATTCACCATCGAAACAAAAAGAATAAAATACTTAGGAGCATTTCTACCTAAAGAAACAAAAGACTTATATATAGAAAACTATAAAACACTGATGAAAGAAATCAAAGAGGACACAAACAGATGGAGAAATGTACCGTGTTCATGGATTGGAAGAATCAATATAGTGAAAATGAGTATACTACCCAAAGCAATCTATAGATTCAATGCAATTCCTATCAAGCTACCAGAGGTCTTTTTCAGAGAATTAGAACAAATAATTTCACAATTTGTATGGAAATACAAAAAACCTCGTATAGCCAAAGCAATCTTGAGAAAGAAGAATGGAACTGGAGGAATCAACCTACCTGACTTTAGGCTATACTACAAATCCACAGTCGTTAAGACAGTATGGTACTGGCACAAAGACAGAAATATAGATCAATGGAACAAAATAGAAAGCCCAGAGATAAATCCACGCATCTATGGACACCTCATCTTTGACAAAGGAGGCATGAATATACAATGGAGAAAAGACAATCTCTTTAACAAGTGGTGCTGGGAAAACTGGACAGCCACTTGTAAAAGAATGAAACTAGAACACTTTCTAACACCATACACAAAAATAAACTCTGCTTTGTTTCTAATCTCTTTCTCTCTCGATCTGATGGGGTGAATGTGGTAGAGGGCCCCAGGACTGGGATCAACATGGGCAAGAAACACAAGTAGAGCCAGTGCCTCTATGAGGAACATGTACAGAAGCCTCTGAAGCCGGTTCTAAACGTGGGAGGAAACAAGGCCACCAGCAGGTCAGCACACACAAGCATATCAGCTTTATTAAGTGAGATATAATTCACATACCATAGAACTCACATGTCTAAAGTGTTCACAAGCTGGAAACAAGACTGCTAGGAGAAATATCAAAAACCTCAGATATGCAGATGACACCACCCTTATGGCAGAAAGTGAAGAGGAACTGAAGAGCCTCTGAATGAAAGTGAAAGAAGAGAGTGAAAAAACTGGCTTAAAAAAACATCCAGAAAACTATGATCATAGCATCCAGTCCCATCACTTCATGGCAAATAGATGGGGAAACAATGGACAGTGACAGACTATTGTCTTGGGCTCCAAAATCACTGCAGATGGTGACTGCAGCCATGAAATTAAAAGATGCTTCTTCTTTGGAAGAAAAGCTATAACCAACCTAGACAGCATATTAAAAAGCAGAGACATTGGTTTGCCAACAGAGGTCTGTCTAGTCAAAGCTATGGTTTTTTCCAGTAGTCATGTATGGATATGAGACCTGAGCACCGAAGAATTGATGCTTTTGAACTGTGGTGTTGGAGAAGACTCTTGAGAGTCCCTTGGACTGCAAGGAGATCCAACCAGTCCATCCTAAAGGAAATCTAGAAAATCATCACCAGCCCATTCAAGCACTATAGGATAATTTAGAACTAATGTGTAATATGCTTTACAATAACATATTCCATTAATTACAAAGATGTGAAGACACTGTTGCACTCAGGTGAGCAAACTCTAGGCCTAAAGCAAACTCGGATTCTGAATCGGTGCATAATCTTTATGGAAGACTCACCAAAGTGAAAAGGTGAATCAGATACCTTGCAGAGAGGTGAGGACCACAGCTGCCAGCTAAGGGAGGAAGAAAATCTTTGAAGACTGATAGGGAAGTCTTCAAAATTTCCATGGAGGGAAGTAAAAAGAAAGAAATGTGCTTAAAGATAAATGCACAGCAGTAGTTCTGAGGGAGAACAAGGGCCCCTATGAGGTCTGCAAGGCAGACTGGCCCCAGAGTTAGAGGATGTAGAGGAAAGTTGACTGGAAGGTCGGTTGAATGGGAAAGACCACATGGCTAACTACACAGAGACGTCTCCATTCTGAGGAGCCAGAGGTAGGAGAACCAGGCCATTGTCCTGTAAGTCTGGGGATGACAAGTCGATGGTTTTAGTCTAGTGTGAATATGGATGAGGAGGCAAACTGAATCCCAAGGCACCACTGTTTTGAGGCTGTGAGTCATGCCCAAAGGCATGTTGCCCTAGAGTCACCATGGGAAAAGATAGGAATTAGTATTTCCAGTTTGCAGACTGAGAAACTGAAACTAAGAGAGGTTAAGTGACTTGCTCCTGGTAAAACTGCCCCAAGTGTTCGAGCTGGGAGTGGCTCCGAAACACGTGTGCCTTCAGTCGCGGGAGGCCTGAAGGAAAAGGTGTGTAGAGATCAAAGGGTTCCGGCCATAGCGTGAAGGGTTTGTTTCACCAAAATATGTCTGTCTTTGTTTAATTAGTTAACTCATTCTAGGGAGGAGGCTTCAGTGTAATTTTCCTTTTTATAGAAAGGTCAGCCGGGTGGGTCAGGCAGGTGAGGAATGTGTGCTTTTTCAGGAGTTCAGGCTTCCTGATTCATGGGGTGAGATTGAGCTTTCTTATGGCCTCTCTGAGAAGGATGTGCTCATTGGTGGTGACAAGAGCAGTTCTCTGTCCTTCTTTCTTTTTTCCAAATGCTGGGAGAAGTGGGATGTGAGCTCTCAAATGTCACGGAAGCTTACAAAATGCTGACTCCTGAATGCCAGGCATAACTGGGGTTGGCTCAGAACATGGAGACAGGGCAATACCATCATCTGCTAAGAATTCATTGTTAGGCAGCTTGCCTGGGACACAATGGCAAGCCTGAAACAGGAGGCACAGAGGAGGGGTGGGGTGGGGGCAGGCAACCTGGGGTGTGTCTTTGAAAACACAGCCTTCTGGGGGTGGGGTGGGAGTGGGGAGGGGAGCACTGCAGGATTGGTCAACAGGCAGACTGTATGTGGGTTTAGGGCACCAAGAAGCAGGGACACAAAGCACCCTGATGGAATAAAGCAAAACAAAACATACACCCAGACAAAAAAAAAGGGAGGGGGGAGCACTTGTTTGAAAAGATTTGATATTCATTGCTTTAAAAAAAGCATTGAAGTAGTCATGGGAAAATTCAGAACTTTGTTTAGAATCACAAACTGTGGGTGGGCACCATGACCTTTGCAGAGTTTAGGGTGCTATTTAGATTAGAAGGTCTTCTGGGTTGAATGGTGCCAGACTCCCTTGTGGGAAGAAGGGCAGCAATAGCCTGAGGGGCATGCCTGAGCCCCGGAGTAGAACCCCTTCGACTCTTTCCCAAAGGGCTCTAGGGGGTGAGCAGTTGAGGTGGAATTAGAAGTCATTTTATTTGCATCTTTATTCTTCATGTATTCTCCAAATTTTCTCCTGTGTATATGTATATTTGAAAATAATTTTGTTAAAGTAAGATCACACAATATGTTATTGAGTTCTTCCTGAGCATAATTGTGATTTATAGCAAGAATAAATTAAGTACCTTTGACCATCGCTACTTTTGGAGTGTTTTTTTTTTTCTCTGCATTCATACGCAAATATATAGAAACACACAGATGACAATCAGATTATCTTGTGTGGCTTCTAAAAAACTGAAATAACATTGGACTGTACTTTTCTTTCTTCAACTTGTATTTTTCACTCAACAGCACGTCTTGTTGGGTATTATGACACACTGAGCTTTTTCACTCTTCTAACTGCAGCCTGCTAGTTTGCAGGATGGCTTTATTAGATTGATTTAACTATTCCCTTTTTCCTAGACATTTAGGTTGTTTTTGATTTTGCACTACTGCAAGCAATGCTTTAGTCAACATCTTTGATCCCAGTTAGTTGGACATGTGTACAAAGGTCTCCTCAAGGCAGATAGAGGCCCAAGATTTTAAATTTTAATAGATACTGGCAACTTGCCCTCAATAGGAGCTGTAATAATTGACATGCCCATAGCAGTATGAAAGAATTCATTTCCCACAACTTTGTTAACACTTGATCATAAGGAAAAATATAGCCAGTCTAATGAATGTGATGTCTCATTGGTTTTCTTTGGCATTTCCCTAATTTCAAGGGAGGCTATTTTTATTTATGTATTCATCCTTTCCTGTATTTAAATTTTCCCTCAGGAAACACATGCTACTTTCATAATATTGAAAGGAGTTCTGTTTTTCTTATTCTCCTCCTCCTCCTCGTTGCTGTTGTTAGAACAGCCGTAAGCCATATAGAAGACTCTTTGCTCTGACGGCTTAACGCAAAAGCCCATTTCTGGCACCATCACTGTTAGGAGGCAGGAGAGCCTGTTGCTGTGGGGAGATGAGTGGGTTCCCCTGATTGGCTTGTACTGCACTCGTGAAGCTGGGGAGGGCTCGACTTCAAGCCCTGGAGGCCACGGCTGAGCAGAGGAGAGGTCTGTTTGTGCCAGGACCCTTTCAGTCCAGATATTCTCTGACTCTAAGAGGCACTGAAATTCTGTTCACTTGATCCATGATCTTTTTGTTGAAAAGAACAGAGATCTACTCAAGCCAGATCAAGTGATAAATCGGATTTATCTGGGGGTTGGGAAGGAAGTAGGTGATATCTCCCAGAACACAGGGCAGGTAATAGAGTTGGGCTACTGTTTTGTTTCCAGGCATATTATTTTTAGAGACTGAGATTGTCTTGGCCAATATTTTATTTTATTGATTTATTTTTGGCTGCACCCAGTCTTAGTTGCAGCCTGCAGGGCTGGCAGCAGAATTGTCCATTGTGGCACACAGGCTCTCTAGCTGTGGCTCACGGGCCTAGTTGCCCTGCGACATGTGGAATCTAAGTTTCCCAACCAGGGCTCAAACCTGCATCCCCTGCACTGAAAGGTGGGCTCTGCCCCTGGACTACCAGGGAAGTCCCCCAATATTTTTTTTTTAACATAGATTCACTGTAGGAATTATAATAATTTTATAAGCCAATAGCATACAGGATAATGTTGCTTAATAAGGCAATAAAGAAACATCCTTCAATCCAATGATGGATTAACTACACTGTTGTTCCTGGTTAAGGGGAAATGAAAGGAATAAAGTCCAAATTTAGTTCAAGGTGTACCTTCCTATCATTCAGTTCCCAGGAGAGATGGCTCAGCCTAGGGGTCCCCAACCCCCTGTTAGGAACCGGCCTGCACAGCAGGAGGTGAGTGGCAGGCAAGTTACTGAGGTTTCATCTGTATTTACAGCCACCCTTTATCACTCCTATTACTTCCTGAGCTCCACCTCCGGTCAGATCAACAATGGCATAACATGTAAATTGCTTCAATCATCCTGTAACTCCACCTGCACCCCCGACTCCAACATCTGTGGAAAAATTGTCTACAGCAGTGAGGGACAGGAAAGCCTGTTGTGCTGCAGTCCATGGGGTCACAAAGACCTGGACACAACTTAGTGACTAAACAACACTGTCAGGAAGAATACACATTACCTTTCCCTTCCTCCTGCACTGGGCCCAAACCCCCAATTCTGGAAATCTAAACTAAGTTGTTGTTGTTTTCACAAAGATGTTTTATAAGTCCTATATATGATACTGATAACTTGAAATGGGCAAAATGACTTGTACTCAAAGGAATGGCTAAATAAAATATGTACATTCTATCATTAAAGCTATGGTTTTTCCAGTAGTCATGTATGGATGTGAGAGTTGGATCGTAAAGAAGGCTGGGTGCCAAAAAATTGATGCTTTCTAAATGTGGTGCTGGAGAAGACCCTTGAGAGTCCCTTGGACAGCAGGGAGATCAAACCAGTCAATCCTAAAGGAAATCAACCCTGAATATTCATTGGAAGGATTGATACTGAACTTGAGGCCCCAATACTTTAGCCACTTGATGTGAAGAACCAACTCATTGGAAAAGACCCTGATGCTGGGAAAGACTGAGCGCAGGATGAAAAAGGGGTGTCAGAGGATGAGATGGTTGGATGGCATCACTGACTCAATGGACATGAGTCTGAGCAAACTCTGAGAGATAGTGTATGACAGGGAAGCCTGATGTGCTGCAGTTCATGGGGTTGGAAACGACTGAGCAACTGAACAACAACAAATTCTATGGCATACTGTGTTCAAGTTCATTAAAATTTAGAAAAAATGAAGGACATGTACAGTATGCTATAATAATAGTAAGTGAAAAATAGACTATATTTGTGTATACAGTATGATCATAGCTATATATATAAACCAAAATGTCATATGTATATATAGATATGGTAGACTGCTTGTCATTTGACAATAGGTGCTTCTCTCTCTCTCCTCTTTTTCTGTATTTTAAAATTAAAAAAACACACATAGATTTTATAAAGGGAAAAACCTAAAACTTTATTTGAAAGGAGACAGACTTGGGCCTCTTGAGCCCTGGGCCATGTGATTTATGGTTTTTCTTAGTAATGTCTGAAAGCCATCACTGCTAGACTCTGAGTCCTGGGAAGAATTAGCTACACGATGGCTAGAGTGCTGTGACAATTCCAAGAACTGGCCTCAAGGAAATGGAAACAAACTGACCCTGGACCTGTACTCAAAACTAAATGTACTCAAAACAATCAAGATGATGCTGGTCAGACCACTACGTGACCAACTTCAAGATGACTGTCAGAGCTGACTGTGCTGATGCTGAGTGTAGCCCCCTCCCCCCGTCTATAAAAGCTCTTGCCCAGTGATGGCCAGTGAGGGCGAGTAGGTCTTTGGACAGGTGTCCACCCTCTTCACTCCCACCCCGGTTGCCGGCATCGAAAATAAAGCAAACTTTCCTTTCCACCAGTCTTGTCTCTTTACTGGCTTTTGAGCAGTGAGCAGCTGGACCCCGCTTTGGTTATACTTTGGCTCAGTTCCTGCACCCACCACTTTGCCAGCATCCAAGGAGCAGGGGCCTCCGGGCTGAGGAGCTCAGGCCTTCATCTGGATCGAGAGCAGCCGCGTGCCCCATCCAGTTCTTCACCACAGAGCAGTGTCTTCTCTGACTCACGGTTGTTGTGTTTCTGCAGTTGGACTGAGGATTTGCTAAAAGTGAAACATTCTCTTCTGAGAGAGTTGAGGAGCCAGTGAGGGGGAACATGTGTGTGTGTGTGTGTGTGTGTGCGTGTGTGTGTGTGTGAGACATAGACAGAGACAGAGAGGGAGAAAAAGAGAGTGAGAATAGAATTCTGAGCTTAATAAATCTGAGAAGGGGAGTCCAACCCACATAACATTGCCTGGTACCTGTCTGTGCTGCGGCCTCATGTGATCATTGAACACCCCGAACTTTCCAGATTTCATCTCATTTCTCCTTTACCCAATTCTATCCTGCCAGAGGAGATTGCCCTTATCCAAGTGGCACAGTGTATCCCTTACAGCATTCATGTTCTTCAGACTCTGGCCCAACCTGTTTTCACTGAGATCTTCAGTCTCCAGGGGCTGCCAAGTGCCTTCCCACATCCCCAGAGCTCTTCTACACAGCAAGTGAGCTTCCCCTATTACCTCTTCACTTTGCTTGGAGATTCAGACATCAGCAGAATCAATACATAATGACTGAAACTCGGTGGTGATAAAAGCCAGGAAGAGGATCAGGGTGCCATGGAAGCACTCTAGGACTTGAATCAGTGTGGACTGTTAAGGAAGGCTTCAGTGAAAAAGAGTGAAGGGGTGAGTATGAGTTAGGCAGCTGATGTGAGGTGGGTGCAGCGGTCAGGACTTTAATTTGAGTTCCAATCTCTTGGACATCTTGCTTTGGAGTGGGGCCCAAGATTCTGCATTTCTAACGGGCTTCCACATGTGACCTGAGTTGCTGGTATCAGGACCTCATTTTGAGTAGTGAGGTTCTGTGCCAGTGATTCTCAACCTTGGCTGCATGGTGAAATTATCTGGGAGGTTTGAAAAATACTGATGCCTGGTGCTACCTCCAGAGATTTGGATTTGCTTGGTCTTGGATGCAGCCTAAGCATTCAGGTTAAATGAAACAAAACGAAAAACATCCCCCCTGGGGAACTCTGATCTACCATCAGAGTTGGAAATCCTTGATCTAGGAAGAGCTAATAGTATGAGTATTGCTATTATGTGCTCAGACTCTCAGTCATGTCCAACTCTTTGTGATCCCATGGACTGAAGCCTGCTAGTCTCCTCTGTCCATGGAATTTTCCTGGCAAGAATACTGGAGTGGGTTGCCATTTCTTCCTCCAGGGGATCTTCCTGACCCAGGGATTGAACCCATGTCTTTTATGCTCCTGCTTTGACAGGTGGATTCTTTACCACTAGTACCATCTGGAAGCTGATGAGTATTGCCAATACCACCCAGAAATGTCTCAAATTGACTTATAAGAGCCAGTTCCTAAATTCTCAGGGATTTTGTGAACTGATTACTAAACATAGACATTATTAAACATCAATTTATATAAATTTACAATTAATAAATTATATACATATTATAAGCACAAACACATCACTTACTTATTTTCCTATATTTTTGCTATACCATGTTTTTGAGGGTATTTACTTTTGCTTTTCTGTATGGTGGAAATAATACATAAATGTATACTACTGAAAATCTTTCCAACTCATTGTGTAGTGACTTAATGTTAGTAACTTGAAAACTGGCTGAGGTGTTGGTATTTATTTAGTGTTTATATTTATCTCACAGAAGCTAGCAAAGGCTATAAATCATGGCTTGCTTTATATTATTTTTTAATTTTTTAAAATTGAAAAAATTTTTGTTGATTAGGCTAAAATGATGGAGGAAATATTAATAATTGAGATGAAACTTATATGTGTATCGTATCTGTGGCTGTTACATTGTGAATAGAATAAAAATTAAAAAATATTCTTCTAGTATTATAATGAGAAAGTTAACTATAAATGAAATATCATCCAACACTCAGAACTATACTCATCTGATAATTGCAACCTTAGGCTGGCTATCCATAAAAGAGGTTGCTAAAACTCAGTGAAAGCCTTCTTGGCTTACTGATTAATTGGCTACAGAGAGTTTACAATAAAGAGTATTGTGTATTTTATTACTATTTGTAAATTGTGTACTATCCATCCTTTCTATCAGTAAAATGTATATGCAAGCAGGCCACCTCATTCAAGCTGGTTATTGAACGTTTACTAGTACCACACTGAGTTGGAGAAAGAGAGTGAAGACAGCCAGATCTTGGAGGTGTCCTTTTGGATTCCTGGCCACAGTTAACATGAGGCCTCCAGCACCCAGTAAGGCAAAGCTGCAGCCTTCCTTTTGGGTTCTTGCATTTCCTTAATCTCCTTCTCCCACTTTCTACTTGGAACCTTTTAAGATCATCTGGTTCCCATGGTATGCCTCTGACTGCCCCAAACTCAGAATCTCCCCATCTCTACCCCATTCTTTTGGGTTGCTAACTCTCCCTAAGAGGCTGCCTGGGATTCCCTGGGAGAACCCGAAGTGGCAACTTGTTCAGCACCCCAGCTCCTAGTTTGTTTGGGTGAAAGGATTCAGTTCAGTTCAGTTCAGTCTCTCAGTAATGTTTGACTTGTTGTGACCCCATGGACCGCAGCACGCCAGGCCTACCTGTCCATCACCAACTCCCAGAGCTTGCTCAAACTCATGTCCATTGAGTCAGTGATGCCATCCAACCCTCTCATCCTCTGTTGTTCCCTTCTCCTCCTGCCCTCAATTTTTCCCAGCATCGGGGTCTTTTCAAATGAGTCAGCTCTGTGTATCAGGTGGCCAAAGTATTGGAGTTTCAGCTTCAACATCAGTCCTTCCAATGAACACCCAGGACTAAGCTCCTTTATTATTTTTGTTTTGTTTTGTTTTCACACAGTTTATTCAAAAGTTTAGAAGTTAAAGTGTGGGCATCTCCCCCCATCCCAAAAAATCATCCCATGCCACTTTCCAACATATAGACTATCACCCTCCTGTTCTCATTACCCATGCTTATCACACACTCTTGCAAAACACATGGGGGTCAAGACCCCAACTATTTGGTAATCCAAAGAAACTACATAGTTACGCAAAAGATGCTCACTCCCTTTCCACCAGCAAACCATGAATGGAAGAATAAGGGGCAAACATATAATCTTCATCCAGAGTTAATATTTCCCTAAAATTCTTTTTCCTTCCTTTAAGTCATTAAAACCCAAAGCAGTTTCACTTACTACTATCACTTTGATATTCCCCCCTCCCTTTTTTTTCCTGAATGGCTAAGCTTGGACATACTTTCCTTTCATAGCTGATATTTACAACCTCAAGAAGTTTCCCAGTTGTGACTTGGCCTTGACACTCTGCAATATGCAAAGTTACCACATAGGTGTCAATGACGCTTTAAGAGTCATCAAAATATCTTAAAGCATTAATGCATTAATATGGAGCCTCCACATTTTTCTGACGCAGCAAAAGTTCTCTAAAGGTGATGGCAGCTGTGCCAGAAAAGGCACTTTGTGCTAAAATTCAGAGGGTCTCTCTTCAGAGACCACCCCAGCAGAGAGGCCTGGTCAGTCCAGGGGTGACCCTTTAGGGTGGAGAGGACCAAACCCCAGGAAGGCATCTGCAAAGGAAAAATTTGTAATCATGATTCTGAGGCAAAATGGTTACTTGAAGTTGGGAGAGGAGAAACACTGAGAATATAAATACAGTTGCAACAGGGACTGAGGAGAGAACTGTATAAGGATCTGCAGGCTGGCTCTTCACTGTGTACTGGGCTGGTTCCCTCACTGCTTGCAAGGAGGTCCTGGAGACAGAACAGGAGCAGCACCTTAGCCAAGAGGGTTCCAGGCCACGGGCTTCTGCCCAGGCTCCCCCTGCCGTGTCCTGCTGGCAGCACTCGTGGTTATTGCTGGTCCACGGCAGTATCCAAAGGAATGTTCTGATACAGTCGTGAAGAGAAGGTGAGGATTTTCCACATGATCTTAGACTCCTTGGTGATGCCCAGCAGCCTTTGGGCCTTCTGAGAGCAATGATAGATCAAGCTGGCCTCCTCCATCAACACTCAGAAAAGCAGCAGGAGTATTTTAGATGGGCAGGAGCAAATAAATCAAAATGGACTGAGGGTCTTTATCCTAGCACCATAAATAAACTGCACCATGATTGGAGGCTATAAAAAGCCACTTGCCAGAGCCTGAGGTCTGGGGAGAAACCACCATAACCACCCATTCAGAATGGTGGATCATTTCCTTCAGCCAGAACGCTGGCTGCTGACATTCTTTATTTCCTTTAGTACTATGAACTTTTAGCCATAAAGAAAAGAAATATTTGGTGGGCTTGACAGGAAGCATGTCACAGAAACACAGAACTGGCTGAAAATAAGTTTATGTTACAGTCTTGAAGTTGGATGATGGCTGTGAATGAAGATGATTCCCCCTTCGTTCTGATGAACTTAGGAAAATTTGAGGTTTCGTTAAAACATCAGATTGGCTCATGATGCTTCTAAAGAGGCAGGACAGCCATTCATGCCCAACATAGTAGAAACGGCTGTCTTTGTTCTACCAGTCATCTATGTGTTATGGAAGAGAATCTACGTACTATCATCATGTTTGCCACATTGGTGGGTTCCATAAACTTCCTGGAAACTCTTTTCAAAAGAGTATGTGAGAAGAAAACCATGATGTACAAAGAACTCGATTTAGGATCCCATTTCAAGGTATTTTGCTGCTTTCATGTAGGAAGGTATAGCCCCCCACCCCGCCCCCCTCCCCATGCAGTCAGGCCCTCAAAGTGCTTGTAGGTGTAACTGATGAAGACCCAGTCTTTGTTCTTATGGTCTGTCTCAGGGTGATTACTTGTTGCTACTGTTGGCTTAAGAATATGAGATTCTGGAAACTCATTGAAGTTTGAGGTATCATCAATGCTTTTGACTTCGATAGATGTTGCAGAAGTTCTCTCTCTAATATGTTCCCAGTCAACACCTTCAAAAAAAGAATTATTTTTTATTTCCTCAACTTCAGAGGCTCCAATTCTATGTTCCCTTTCACAGCAGAATCTCAAAATTAGATCCTTGTCTTTCTCAGAAATAGGAACTTCTGGAGGAAAAGTCAAAGTTTCTTTCCAGTTCCTCACCTTCTTATACATCTCTTGAGCGGTCTCAGAACAGAAAGGTGGGTAGCCAATGAGCATTTCATACACGATCATCCCCAGCGACCACCGATCACAGAGCTTGATGCCCAGTCTGCATGAACACCTCAGGAGCAATGTAGTCAGGAGTGCCTACTGTGGAGAAGGCTAGCTGACATCTACTTCTTTTCCAGGTTTCTGCTTTCCTTTTGGAATTCATGTTCTGAAAAGTGAAATCACTGGGGAGGCTCTGGTTCAGATTCTCACAAAATTCTGTCCTATGTGCTTTTGTCAGTCCTGTGCAAAGGCCAAAGTCAGAAAGCTTCACATGGCCCTTCCTGTCCAGAAGGTTGTCTGGTTTGATGTCTCTGTGGATGAGTCCAAGTTCATAGAGTCTATGGCTAACACTGCTTCTGCTATATAAAGTCTCTTCTTCTGTCAGCATGTCTTTTTTCATCAACAAGGTCATCATGTCCCTTCCAGGCAGGAACTCCATGATTAGGTAGAGGTTTAGCTTATCCCGAAAACTATAGAACATTTTCACAACCCACAAACTGTCTACTAGAATGTTGTGCTCCGCACAGATGTGGTCAACCTGCTCTTTTTCAAGCATATCTGCTTAACGAAGTATTTTCATTGCATACACATGGCCCATATCTTTCTTCTGGACAAGCCGCACCTCACCAAAGGCTCCTCTGCCTAATACTTTTAAGGACTCACAACCTTCCAGTCCAAGTCTTGTTCTCTTCAAACGAAGAAATTGTTTCCTTCTGAGCATGTGCTGATCTCCAGAGTCATTTCTCTTCATTCTTGAGGCCTTCTTCTTCCATTACTTTTCTAGCTTCTTTTGTCTCATTTCTCATTCTTCATGTTGAGCAATAAGGTTGCTATAAAAATTCTCCAGTATCACTGCTCATTGTCACCCTTTCCTTTGTGTGACTACTCATGGACAAGCAATGTGTTGAGCCTGTCATTGCCATGACCAGTATCAAGGTCTTTACCAATGACTCGGCTCTTCGCACCAAGTAGCCAAAGTATCGAAGCTTCAGAATCAGCCCTTCCAATAAATATTCAGGACCGATTTCCTTTAGGATGGACTGGTTTGATCTCCTTGCTGTCCAAGGGACTCTCAAGAGTTTTCTCCAGCACCACAGTTCAAAAGCATCAATTCTTCTGCACTCAGCCTTCTTATAGTCCAGGTCTCACATCAGTACATGACTGCTGGAAAAACGATAGCTTTACTATATAGGCCTTTGTTGGCAAAGTGATGTCTCTGCTTTTTAATACGCTGTCAAGTTTTGTCGTAGCTTTCCTTCCAAGGAGCAAGCGTCTTTTAATTTCAAAAGTTTTCTTAAGGTTCCCCTCTTGATATTTAGTAGTTTTTAACAATGTTTTGGAGATTAAATGTAGCCAGAGCCCTGGGCTGAGGGGAGAGGCAGGGCTGGGGGAGGCGAACAGCCATAGACAGCGGCTGGGCCAGCTGTCTTGACTTGAGGAAGAGGAACGGTGAAACCCCCGCAGCAGCTGCCAGCAGACCTGGAGGAGGGGAGGAGAAGTGTTAGGGACTTTGAAGTAGAGGGCCATGGGGCGTTTGCGGGTGTGAAGATGACAGGAAGAGCCCCAACTGCCGGAAAAGACAGCAGGCACAGGGGCCGACGCTGCCCAGTCCCCCATGGCGGAGACAGGTTGGCACGGCCACCAGGATGCCCTGATCTCCTTTAGAATGGGCTAGTTGGGTCTCTTTGCAGTCCAAGGGACTCTCAAGAGTCTTCTCCAACACCACAGTTCAAAAGCATGAATTCTTTGGCGCTCAGCCTTTTTCACTGTCCAACTCTCACATCCACACATGACTACTGGAAAAACCATAGCCTAGACTAGATGGACTTTGTTGACAAAGTAATGTCTCTGCTTTTTAATATGCTATCTAGGTTGGTCATAACTTTTCATCCAAGGAGCAAGTGTCTTTTAATTTCATGGCTACAGTCGCCATCTGCAGTGATTTTGGAGCCCCCCAAAACAAAGTCTGTCACTGTCCACTGTTTCCCAATCTATTTCCCGTGAAGTGATGGGACCAGATGCCATGATCTTAGTTTTCTGAATGTTAAGCTTTAAGCCAACTTTTTCACTCTCCTCTTTCACTTTCATCAAGAGGCTCTTTAGTTCTTCTTCACTTTCTGCCAGAAGGGTGGTATCATCTGCATATCTGAGGTTATTGATATTTCTCCCGGCAGTCTTGATTCCAGCTTGTGCTTCCTCCAGCCAGCGTTTCTCATGATGTACTCTGCATAAAAGTTAAATAAGCAGGGTGACAATATACAGCCTTGATGTACTTCTTTCCAGATTTGAAACCAGTCTGTTGTTCCATTTCCAGTTCTAGCTGTTGCTTCCTGACCTGCACACAGATTTCTCAAGAGGCAAGTCAGGTGGTCTAGTATTCCCATCTCTTTCAGAATTTTCCACAGTTTGTGGTGATCCACAGTCAAAGACTTTGGCATAGTCAATAAAGCAGAAATGGGTGAAAGGATTAAGCATCTTATTTTCCTCAAGGGAGTTTAACTTCCTTGTATGTAACAGATTGTGATTACAATAGTAGTAGCTAATATTTACTATGTTTTTATTACTAATGGTAGCTGATGTTTTTGAGGAGTTACTCTGGGCAAGGTGCTCTGTTAGGAACTTGACATGTGTTGCCTCTGATGCTCACCACTATCTGTGAAATCATTTTACAGATGAGGAAATTAAAGCTCATAGAAATTCAGTAGCTGAGGGTCCTACTGACTAGGACTTGGATCCGAATCCAAGGTCTGTGTGACTTCAAAGACTGTTGCTGAAAACTACTATTTTATGCTGGACATGCTCTCTAGTCTTCTCTACAATGTAAGAGAAAAATTCATTAGCTAACATTTTTATAGAGAGTTATTTCTCTTCCCCAAGAAAGAAGACAATCTTCTTTCTTAGAAGAACAGGTCTTAGACGGTTTACTGAAAATGTAATTAGACTATTTTCTGGGAAATAGTCTCTTTTGACCGAGCAGGTTATTTGATGAAACAAAGCGAACCTCCCTGATCTTTTCCTGTCAGACTGATTCCCAGGAGCAAACTAACAGCAATGAGGACTGCCAGCTTCGAGGTCTCCCTCTGAATCTCTTCCTCTCAGATCAGCCCTAGCCATGCTTCACCTTGTACTATTTCCAAATATTCTATACTTTAGCCAATTTACTTTGCACCCAATTTTCATGTATGTCCCAGGGCATTGTGAAACCAGGAGTAGATAGAGGATGCCTACACTCTTAACCTATTGTATTAATAATAAGAAATTACTTGAAGAAGTGGATGGTGGTGAAGATGTGTGTGTGTGTGCTAAGTTGCTTCAGTGTGTCTGACTCTTTGTGACCCTACAGAGTGTAGCCCACCAGGCTCCTCTGTCCATGAGATTCTCTAAGCAAGAATGCTGGAGTGGGTTGCCATGCCCTTGTCCAGGGCATCTTCCCGACCAAGGGATCAAACCTGCTTCTCTAACAGTGGGCTCTTTACCACTAGCACCATCTGGGAAGCCCAGGGGTGAAGATAATGGGAGATAATGCCTTACTGAGCCCTTCCTTTCTTCCTTCCTTCCACCCATCCATCTTTCCTTCCTGCTTTCATAGCAGGAAATCTGGGATAGGTGGTCTTGCCACTCTTGGTGATTAATGAGTGGGAATGAGCTTGTCAAGGGATAGTTTAGTGAGTCTGACTTCAGGACTCAAGGAAGGGTCCATGAAACCAAGGCAGGATCAGTGAAACGGGACTGGCAGGCCAGGCTTGGGGAATGGTGCACACTGGGACAAAAACCCGGGATGGGCATCTGAGCCTAGTATCTCGGCTCTAGGTGACAGCAGAGGCTTGGGGTGATAAACAACCCCAAGACTGAGTATCTTAAGATAACAGTTTATTATTTCTGATGATTTGTGAGTTGCCAGGCAGTTCTTTGATTTCACCTGGGATCACTAATGCAGTAAACAGTCAGAGGGCATCTTTACAGAAGCTGGAAGAGCCAAGTTGGTCTCATTCACAGTGACAGTGGGTGCTGGCTGTCAGCTGGGGTGCCTTCATTCTCCATGTAGCCTCTCATCCAGGAGTAAACTCTACTAAACTGGAGGACATCATTTCATGAGAGCAAAGTTGGAAACTGCAAGGTCATTTAAGGCCTAGGCTCTGAAACTTACACAGTATCACTTCTTCCACATTCTGCTGACCAAACCTTGTTGCAAGGACTGCCCAGGTTCAAGTGGATGGAGACATAGAGTCCATCTCTTAATGGGAAGAGAGGTAACATCCCGTTGCAAAGAGGGCTTGGGCCTTTACTGAAAAGACTGATCACAAAGATCAAAGCAAGTATGTGGGAGCCTTGGGGTCAGAAGACAGAGTGTTTGCACTGGTGATATCATCTCTGTTTAATTCCCATTGATGTGAACCTGATAGTGGTCTCAGACTGCCTGCTTGAAATCCAAATTCCCTGCTTCAGCTTTGTGCCTGGTGAGAAGGTGAGATGGATTAGACCAGATGAAAGGACAGGTTTTCCCCAAGTGGGTGGAGCTTCCTGCCTGCCTGTCCCCAGGGTGGCAGGCTGAACCTCACTGCTCTCCAGCCTCAGGCCCTTCCCACACAGAGCTGCTCTCTGGCGAGGCTTACAAACCAGGAGCTTCACAGACAAGATGAACCCCCACTTAACAATAGGCAGGTGTTGTTCTAGAAGAAAAAAGGGGAGGCCTTCCTTTCCAGTGCCCACTGGGAAGCCTACCATTGTTTGGGGGTGTCTGAGCTTTACATGCTTCGGGGGAATTCAAGTCTGGTGTAGTCAGAGGAAAGGAGTGTAGAACTGGGGGCATGGTGACCACAGGGAGGCTGGAATTTTACAAAGTGCCCTTGGCCTGCCTTCACACATGGAGGGGTAAGTGGGCAGAGCTTTCTCCAACCAGGACTGTACTTTTGGCAACTGAGCAGTGACAGGGACAAGGGAAGAGTCTCAACCAGCTGCTGCTGATATGGGTCTGTAAACTTCCTCTGTCATTAAGGCAAAGAGAGATGGGGCCCTCCTGCCCCTCGCCACTCCAAGCTTACTCCTCCCAGGCCAGCAGCACGCACAATGAGCCGATGGCCACTTCTCCAGTTTGCTTTGCCGAGGACATTTAATCTATTTTAGGCTAGAGATGACAGAGGCCAGGACCCTGGTCCTTCCCCAGCAAACATGACCCAGCTCCATCAGTTCTGGCTCCAGAGAAGCTTCAAGCCAACGTTACTCTCCTGGTCCCACCCTCTGTTTCCTCGGGGGACTGCCAGACCCCACCCTGTAGCCTCTTCAGCACCAGAGCCAATCCCAGGTGGCTCTCCTCCAGGGGACTAGAAGGATTACTCCTTTCAGCCTGGGCCAAATGGCATTTCCTGTTTCAAAGAAGAGGGGCTTATTGTGGAGAGGACTGTAGCAGCTTTGGCACCTGCCAGGGGAAGAGGTAAATATAAAGTAAGTCACGGAATGCAACTTGACTTTCTCTTGAAATGAAAACGAGGTTTAAAAATCCTAGGGATGTGCTTCTGGGCACAGCTAGCATCTTGAGATGGGCTGAGCCAGAAGATGTTGGTGGGGGGGGGGGGTGGTTGTGAAACAGGCGTGGGTTTGGTATGGGTGGGTCCACGAGTAGATGCATATGAAGAAAGGTTTTCAGAATCTTTGACGGTCACTGACTGTCCTTTCCTTTGTTCCTGGACTTTTCATCTCCCAAACCCACCAGTAGAAGCTCACTGGGCTGCCCTGACCTTTTAGGACCAGAATGATCAACACTCAGTTCGCTAAGTTCTTTCTCCCCAGGCTTTGGCTGGTGCAACCCAGGATCCAGGTGTTAACTCTTGCCTGAGAAGACTGGTCCTCCTAGTTCACGGCTCATAGTGCCACTGAGGGCTGGGAAGTGAGATGACTGATGGATCAGGGTCTGCTCGGGGTCTAGAGCTTGGCATCTAGAAGGGTCCTTGAGGGAGAGAGTAGAAAGTGGAGTAGAAGTAGGAGATGGAGAAGAGAACCCAGGACTGTCTGCCTCAGATCTCTCTGACAGGAGAAGGACAATGTCCATCAGGGAGGAAGGTAGTATGAGGTCAGGGAGGGGGGAGGGGGAATAATTGAGATGCAAGATGGTGCCAAGCCCACAGCTGGGACGGAGCCCCTGAATTCTGGGGGCTGTGACCTAGTGATCTGGCTCCTGCCTTTCTTTCCACCCACACGTCTGGTTATTTGGCCATTTGCCTCTTAGACTTCAGCCATATAGAGCTGCAGGGTCCAAAAGTTTGGTCTTTTTCTTTCAGGCAAGTGCTCAACCTATATCCTTGTCTTAGAAAGTTCTTGTCTTTTTCTGGGAGTGGAAGAACCATTTGTCTTGATTCAGCTTAAATGTCTGCAATTCCAAAAGCCTTCTGCCAGGCAGTCATGAGTATCCTCCTCTGCACTCCCAGCACCCCCAGTACCTCTCAGTTACAGCAGTTATCATTCTGTTGTGTAATTCTGGGCCTGTGCAGGTTTCTCACTGGACTATAAGCTCCCTGAGTCAGATGAATCCATCTGATGACTTGTTTGAGCATTAAACTTCATCTTTTATGTGTCTCGTCTTTTTGGGTCAGTGACTGACATCTGTTAAGCCCAAAGTTTTGGAATGTTGTTATGGTTTGTGTAATTCTGGAAAGTTCTGAAATGGGGTCCTGGTAGGGCTCTCGATTCAAAAAAGGTCCTGGTACTATCTCTGACAGGACAGGTAATAAGCATTCACTAAACCAACTAATGAGTATCTTGGTGGAGATTAAAGGCTGGGTAGGTGTTTTTCTAGCCTATACATATAATTTAAATTTAAATCTTTATTTATTTTACGCTGATTTGTCTAGAAGCTGTTTTCTTAGGTGCAAACACTGAACCATGCATATTTTCATTGTAAAAAAGAAATATAAAATATCCATGACATTCAAGAGGCCCTTCAGCTCCTGGCAAGCTGTCAGGTCCATATCCTCTGGGGAGGCCTTTGGTCATGTCTTGCAGATACTGTTTCCTAAGCCCTGCTCTACCTGTTTCTCCATGTCTTAGGTCTTGTTTTGAGTATAGAACATCTTCTATTCTTTCCTCTTCAAAGATTTTCTTTGAACTACGAAAGCAATTCACATTAACTGTAAAAAGGTGCCAAGTACAGAATGATATAAAGATGCAGAAATCAAAAAAATCCTACTCTTACTCAGTATCTACTGGCAATCACTATTTGGTCTTGTTTCTTTCCATTTGATTTCCTTTATATTTTTGACATAGATATTGTATATGTCATTTTTCAATATTTTTCAACATTTTCCAATATTTTCAATATTGTATCTTGTTTTCTTCATCTGACACTACTTCTTAACCAATTTTATTGTCATTTAAGCAAAAAACTTTGTAAACAGAATTATTTTTATCTCTTTATTTCTGTTTTACTTTATTGAGGTATAATATATAGTTTATATATATTACATAAATATATAGTTGATATATATGTCACAGGTATACAATACAATGATTCATATTTTAAAGGTTTTATTCCATTTATAGATACTATAAAATATTGACTCTATTTCCTTGTAGCCTGCTAATTTTACACTAATAGCCACAGTTCTTAACCCCCTACCCCTTCTTGCCCCTCCTCTCTTCCCTCTATTGGTAACCACTGATTTGTTCTTAATGAGTTTTTGTTATATTTTTTGTTTGTCTTATTTTTTAGATTCCACATATAAGTGATATCATACAGTGTTTTTATTTCTCTGTCTGACTTATTTCATTTAGAAAAATACCATACAAGTTCATCTTTATTGTTGCAAATGGCAAAATTTCATTCTTCTTTATGGCTCAGTAGTATTTCATTGTATGTGTATGTGTGTATATCACATCTTCTCTATCCATTCATCTGTTGATGGACACTTAGTTTGCTTCCATATCTTGGCAATTGTAAATAACGCTATTATGAACATTGGAGTGCATAGGTCTTTTCAAATTAGTGTTTTTGTTTGTCTTGAATGTATATACTCAGGAGTGGAATTGCTGGGTCATATGGTAGTTCTGTTTTTAGAATTTTGAGAAAAAAATCTAATTTTAATGGCTGACTGACATTCTATTTTGCATGTTGTTGAGGTTGTTCAGTTGCTCAGTCATGTCTGACCCTTTGTGGCCTCATGGACTACAGCACGCCAGGCTACCCTGTCCTTCACCCTCCCTGGAGCTTGCTCAAACTCATGTCCATTGAGTCAGTGATGCCATGGTTGCGTCTCATCCTCTGTCATCCCCTTCTCCTCCTGCCTTCAATATTTCCCAGCATCAGGGTCTTTTCTAATAAGTTGGCTCTTCACATCATGTAGCCAAAGTATTGGAGCTTCAGGTTCAGCATCAGTGAATGCTGAATATCCACCTTCCAGTGGATATTCAGAGTTGATTTCCTTTAGGAGTAACTAGTTTGATCTCCTTGCAGTCCAAGGGACTCTTCAGAGTCTTCTCCAACACCACAGTTCAAAAGCATCCATTCTTCCTCACTCAGCCTTTTTTATGGCCCAACTCTCACATCTTTTACGTGACTACTGGAAAAATCTTAACTTTGACTATACAGGCTTTTGTCAGCAAAGTAATATTTCTGCTTTTTAATATGCTGTCTAGATTTGTCATAGCTTCTCTTCCAAGGAGCAAGCATCTTTTAATTTCATGGCAGCAGTTACCATCTACAGTGATTTGGGCTTCCCTGGTAGCTCAGCTGGTAAAAACCCACCTGCAATACAGGAGACCTCAGTTCGATTCCTGGGTCAGGAAGATGCCCCAGAGAAGGCATAGGCCCACTCCAGTTTTCTTGGGCTTCCGTGGTGGCTCAGATAGAGAAGAATCTGCCTGCAATATGGGAGACCTGGGTTCAAACCCTGGGTTGGGAAGATCCCCTGGAGGAGGGCATAGCAACCCACTCCAATATTCTCGCCTGAAGAATCCCCATGGACAGAGGAGCCTGGTAGGCTACAGTTCATGGGGTCACAAAAAGTCAGATATGACTGAAGGACTAAGCACAGCAACTAAGCACATGTGTGTGTCTATTTTGCATATAGCTAATGAATAATTTTTCAAAGGTAAACTTAGGACTTTAATACAAACATAAAGTGAACATGTGTCAAAGATTTTATTTAAATCACTAATGAATGAGGGAACCAGTAAGATGCTACACTTGGTTCAAAGGGGAATTTAAAGAACTATACCATAGTGAATGCTGAAAGAAATTTATGAATAGATATAAAACTGGCCTGTCTAGAGGGCAATAATCAGTTGCATTCCACTGGATTCTGTTTGTTTGCATTTCTGTGGATACAGGGAATTTGCATTATTATGAAATTGTCAATTTCTACAATTTACATAGTTGGGTGCTCAGTCACTCAGTCGAATCTGACTCTTTTTGACCCTGTGGACTGTAGCCCACCGATTGTAGAGTACCTCAAAGACAATGAAATGCAATTATAATCAAGTAGTCTTTTCTGGTCATTTGGAAGTCTTTTATGATTTTCCCTGCGAGGTGTAATAGCATTTTATTTAGCCTTTAGGACTGTGTGTGTAGTGTGCCAGTGTGAACATGTGTGCCATGCAATGCTCAGATACCTCCTTGGTTGAGAGAGATGCAGCAAATTGCTGAAGATCTGGGGCTCACAGGTAATCATCTGTAGAGTAAGAATAGCTTAGATGGTTTCTTAAAATCTTTCCTTAAATTCTGATGTCCACAACTTCTCTAATTACCTAGAGGCGAAGGTCCACACAGAACACTTAGCTATTTCTTTGCCTAGATCTACTCATCCTTCTTTTAGCAAGATCATACAGGTAAAATATTTGATTCTAAGTTCTCATATTGAAGTCATTTAATTGATTCTGAGATTAAAAAATATTTTGAATTGAGGGGTAGCAAACATCCATTGGATCATTGTAAAAGCAAAAGAATTCCAGAAAAACATCTATTTCTGCTTTATTGATATGCCAAAGCCTTTGACTGTGTGAATCACCACAAACCGTGGAAACTTCTTAAAGAGATGGGAATACCAGACCACCTGACGTGCCTCTTGAGAAACCTGTATGCAGGTCAGGATGGAATAGCTAGAACTGGACTTGGAACAACAGATTGGTTTCAAATAGGGAAAGGAGTACATCAAGGCTATATTGTCACCCTGCTTACTTAACTTATATGCAGAGTACATCATGAGAAACGCTGGGTTGGATGAAGCACAAGGTGGAATAAAGATTGCCAGGAGAAATATCAATAACCTCAGATATGCAGATAACGCCATACTTATGGCAGAAAGTGAAGAACTAAAGAGCCTCTTAATGAAAGTGAAAGAGGAGAGTGAAAAAGTTGACTTAAAGCTCTACATTCAGAAAACTAAGATCATGGCATCTGGTCCCATCACATCATGGGAAATAGATGGGGAAACAATGGAAACAGTGAGCAGCTTTGTTTTTTAGGGCTCCAAAATCATTGCAGATGGTGACTGTAGCCATGAAGTTAAAAGACGCTTGCTCCTTGGAAGAAAAGTTATGACCAACCTAGATAGCATATTAAAAAGCAGAGACATTACTTTGTCAACAAAGTCCATCTAGTCTAGGCTATGGTTTTTCCAGCAGTCATGTCTGGATATGAGAGCTGGGCTGTAAAGAAAGCTGAGCACTGAGGAATGGATGCTTTTTAACAATGGTGTTGGAGAAGACTCTTGAGAGTCCCTTGGACAGCAAGGAGATCCAACCAGTCCATCCTAAGGGAAATCAGTCCTAAGTATTCATTAGAAGGACTGATGCTGAGGCTGAAACTCCAATACTTTGGCCACCAGATTTGAAGAACTGACTCATTAGAAAAAATCCCTGATGCTGGGAAAGATTGAAGGTGGGAGGAGAAAGGGACGACAGAGGATGAAATGGTTGGATGGCATCACCGACTCAATGGACATGAGTTTGAGTAAACTCCAGGAGTTGGTGATGGACAGGGAGGCCTGGCGTGCTGTGGTCCATGGAGTCGCAAAGAGTCGGACACCACTGAGCGACTGAACTGAACTGAACTGAAAGTATTGTCATAGGTGAATGGCTATTGTTTTATGTCTTTGAATATAAAATAATAGTTCATTGATGGTGCTTTCAAATTGATGAAATATAGTACTAGCTTTACAGAAAGGAAAAAGAAGCACTATAAAAGTAAACAGATCACTAGATGAATTCACATTTCAAAAATGTTAAAAAGAATCTAAACCAAGACAACAAACAAAATCTAGAAGGCTTAAAATTGAGAAAATAGGACATTCGCCTTTGGTTAGTGGATGAAGAAAGAACTAGAACATGAACTTCCATCAACGTATTGGAAACATAATCCAAATAAAACAAAACAAACAACAATCCAAAACTTTATTATTTTTTCCTGATTGCAAATATGGAATATTATTTAGTTATAAAAAGGATTAAGCTACAATGTGGATGAACCTACAAAACATGCTGAGTGAAAGAAGCCAGACACAAAAGGTCACATATTGCATGATTCAATTCATATTTAATTTAAATCCAGGATAGGCAGAAGAACCAGAGATCAAATTGCCAACATCCGCTGGATTATTGAGAAAGCAAGAGAGTTCCAAAAACATCTACTTCTGCTTTATTGACTATGCCAAAGCCTTTGACTGTGTGGATCAAAATAAACTGTGGAAAATTCTGAAAGAGTTGGGAATATCAGACCATCTGACATGTCTCTTGAAAAACCTGTATACAGGTCAGGAAGCAACAGTTAGAACTGGACATGGAACAGCAGACTGGTTTCAAAGAAGCACAAGCTGGAATCAAGATTGCCGGGAGAAATATCAATAACCTCAGATATGCAGAGGACACCACCCTTATGGCAGAAAGTGAAGAGGAACTAAAAAGCCTCTTGCTAAAAGTGAAAGAGGAGAGTGAAAAAGTTGACTTAAGGCTCAACATTAAGAAAACTAACAGAATGGCATCTGGTCCCATCATTTCATGGGAAATAGATGGAGAAACAGTGGAAAAAGTGTCAGACTTTATTTTGGGGGGAGCCAAAATTACTGTACATGGTGATTGCAGCCATGAAATCAAAAGACACCTACTCCTTGGAAGGAAAGTTATGACCAAGACAGCATGTTGAAAAGCAGAGACATTACTTTGCCAACAAAAGTCCGTCTAGTCAAGGCGATGGTTTTTCCAGTGGTCATGTATGGATGTGAGAGTTGGACAGTGAAGGCTGAGCGCCGAAGAATTAATGCTTTTGAACTGTGATGTTGGAGAAGACTCTAGAGAGTCCCTTGGACTGCAAGGAGATCCAACGAGTCCATCCTAAAGGAGATCAGTCCTGGGTGTTCATTGAAAGGACTGATGTTGAAGCTGAAACTCCAATACTTTGGCTACCTCATGCGAAGAGTTGACTCATTGGAAAAAAATCCCTGATGCTGGGAAGGATTGGGGGCAGGAGGAGAAGGGGACGACAGAGGATGAGATGGTTGGATGGCATCACCGACCGATGGACATGGGTTTGGGTGGACTCCAGGAGTTGGTGATGAACAGGGAGGCCTGGCGTGCTGTGGTTCATGGGGTCTCGAATAGTCAGACATGACTGAGCGACTGGACTGAACTGAACTGAATAGAGACAGAAAACAGATGAGTGATTGCCAAGGGCTGGGAGGAATGGTGAATGAGAAGTGCCTGCTTAATAAATGTGAGATTTCCTTTAGGGATAATGAAAATGTTTTGGAACTAGAGAGTTGTGATACCCAACACTGTGAATATATTAAATGCTACTAAGTTGTATGATTCAGTTCAGTTCAGTTCAGTGGCTCAGTCGTGTCTGACACTTTGCGACCCCATAGACTGCAGCACACCAGGCCTCCCTGTTCATCACCAACTCGTGGAGTTTATAAAATGGCTAAAATCATAAATTTCATGCTATGTGTATTTTGCTACAATAAAAATTAAAAAAAAATCACTGCCATCAAAGCAGTACTTTTGAAAAAATTTTTTTAAAACATCTGAGTTGTAAGATAGAGAAAATAGAAATTATATTGGTCAATTTTTAAAAACAATTTAATTTGTTTATTTAATTTTGGCTGTCCTGGGTCTTTATTGCTGCACAGGCTTTTCTTTAGTTGCGGCAAGCAGGGGCACACTGTAGTTGAAGCGTGCAGGCTTCTCGCTGCAGTGTCTTCTCTTGTTGCAGAGCACGGGCTCTAGGGCGAGTGGCCCTCAGTCCTTGTGTCTTGCATGTTCGGTGGTTGCGGCACCCAGGTAGAGCACAGGCTCTAGTTGTGCTCTATTGTGGCCCACAGGCTTAGTTGCTCTGAGGCAGATGGGACCTTCCCAAAGCAGGGATTGAATCCTTGTCTCCTGCATTGGTAGGTGGGTTCTTTACCACTGAGCCACCAGGGAAGCCCAGCGAATTTTTTTCTTTTTTCCTTTAGTATTGAATTTCTTGGTGACTGGAGCCTGCAACTTACTATCTGTTGCTTTTTGTCTCACTGAATCCCAGGACTTAACAGTGAGGCCTGCAGTGAACCAGACACTGGAAGTTCCTCCCCGCTTCTGTTATGGAGCCACTCCTGTCCGTGTGATGGCTTCTGTGGATCCATTCAATGAGATGGGCAATCAGTCTTGGGGCCTTTATTCGTGTTTCTAATGCAGGCCCCAGAAGTCTCTGAGGTGGATAACTCCATCTTCCAGAGCCTGAGCCATCACTTCAAGTCCTTTTCCCATTTCCTTACATCTTCATACATGTACATTAGAGCACAGAGGTATTCACAATTCAGAGATAATTTGAGAGCCCATACAACTCCCCCATGAGGGCCTCAGGTGCAGTGAGAGGAGATCCTTTCCTTGCATGATGAGAAGTTGCCAGGAGATACCTCAGAGAAGGTGCTCTGAGGAGGGAGGGAGAGAAGACAAAGCTTCTCAGGGGCTGAGCCCTGAAAGGTGTTTAGAAATTATACATGCAAAGTTCTGTTTTTGGAGAACTGTTGCTTAAACCTTCTCTGCATTTCTACTGCAGGAGCCACAGTTCTTGCTTCTGGACCATTTTGAACAAGTAGGAAGTAGGGATGGAGAGATAGTTCCAGAGACAGAGAAGAGTGGGCTGAAGACCAGAGGCAAGAGAGAGATTGGTATGTGGGAAGAGCTGAAAGGATTTCAGCTGGGTTGGTGTTAGAGTTTGTGAGGGTCCCCGGGTGAGAGGTGGGCTGAAGGGTCTGAGCATGGAAGAGCTTCAAGGTTTGACTACTTTATCCTAAAACCAAAGTGAGCCATTTTGATGCCTTATTTTCTTTCCTGCACACAAGAACATTTAAGAAAGTGTTTGTGGCTCAGCTGGTGAAGAATCCACCTGCAATGTGGAAGACCTGGGTTCGATCCCTGGTTTGGAAAGATCCCTTGGAGAAGGGAAAGGCTACCTATTTCAGTATTCTGGCCTGGAGAATTCCATGGACTGGGGTCATAAACAGTCAGACATGACTGAACAATTTTCACTTTCACTTTCTTCCCTAAAGGCTACCTGTGTCTATATTGACAGTTGTTCCAGCGTAAAATCTCTTCTTGGTAAGTTTTTTGGAGGCTCCTCCCTCTCCCAGCAACCTCTTGTCAAGCAAGGAAAGGAGTTCATCGTACCACTCCAAAGTTTTCATAGGCGGAAGTCGTACCCTTGCTAGTCTTTCTCCCGAATTACTTTTCTATCAAAGAGCATGTGGCTGTTCCCACCATGGTATCCTAAGTTAGACACTTTACCAAGGAGTCAGTCCCCTGCCTTGGGTTATAAATCAGGCTGTAGCCCCCCTGGCAGTTGGGCAAGGGCCAGGGGCTGAGATTTTCACTATGCTTCAATGTGCAGACTTTGGTTCAGCCGCTGGTTTGGGTCTGTATTTCAACCACCCCTTCCTTGGGATTCCAGGGGTTTCGAGTTTATCTGGTTCTCTTCCTCTAGAGACTACTCTTCCTGGAGGTGGGAAAGGGTTTTCATCTGTTTGCTTACTCAAGGAAGGGATCAGTGCAGGTTCAAAGGGTTCCCTTTATGGACTTTCCATCACTCTCTCTGATTTAGCTCCATAGTTTATTCCTCATTCTGTGGTACAAGGTGCCTCCCATCTCTGAGCATTTGGAGTTCTGCTTAGAAAAGATCTTGAATCTAACTGGTACTCTTTCTTCAGATACTCATGTTTCTTCTTGGCCTCACCAGTTTTTTCTTCTACTTAGTCTATTATTATCTAGGTTATAGGTAGTTCTTAATTTCATCAGAATTGGAGTTTGTCTTTCATTCTTATTGTTTTCAGGTGATTTCTAGAGGAAGGAATGCCTTTAGTCCATTCACTTAAATCTGAAAGTCTTCTAAGCTTTACATTTTATGTAGTTAGAGATGTTCATTTTTTTCCTTATTGCAGTGGTTCTCAGTCTGGCTGTGTATGAGAATCACAGGGAAGCTCTAAAAAAATACCATTTCCTTAGCCTTGTCACAGATTAATTCAGATTAATTCCACTCCTGAGAGTGAGCCAGGACCCTAGATAATTCTGATGCACAGATTGGGCTGAGGCTTAAGATTTCTACCATATGGTTCTTGACACCATCATTTTTTTTTTTGAGGCTAGAAAGACTTCTAAACCTAAGGTTTATAAATCTCCTCTGTCTTTTCTCCTTCAGGTGCATTCTTTTCTACCCAGGATTCTCCAGAGAAAAAGAGTGACTAGAATGACAAGAATGGAATAATAGAGAGAAAGAGAGGGAGAGAGAAAGGGGTTCATTATAAGGAGTTGCTCACACGATTATGGGGTATGGTGAATCCAAAGTCTTTAGCACTGGTGTTCCAGTTTGACTTTGAAGGCTGACAGACTTCTGTAGAGCCAGGAAGAGTTAGTGTTTCAGTTCAAAGATCTGTTGGGCCAGAGAATTTCTTTTTACATGGGAGAGGGTCAACCTTTCAGTTCTATTCAGGTCTTTACCTGATTGGATATGACCTATGCACATTAGGGAGCTCAATCTGCTTTACTCAGTCTACCAATGTAAATGTCAATCTTGTTCCAAAACACCATCACAGTAACACCAACAATAATGTTTGTAGACTTCTCTGGAGGTCCAGTGGTTAAGAATCTGCCTGCTAATGCAGGGGACACAGGTTTGATCCCTGGTCTGGGAAGATCTCACGTGCTCCAGAGCAACTAAGCCCATGTGCCACAACTCCTGAGACCACACTTCAGAGCTCTCGGGCTGAAACTACTGATCCGGCTCACTGCAGCTGCTGAAGCCCGCACACACGGAGCTCATGCTCCATAACAAGCCAAGCCACTGCAATGAGAGACTTACCAACTGCAGTTAGAGTGTAGCCCTGACTCGCTGCCACTAGAGAAAGCCTGTCTGCAACAACAAAGACCCAGCACAGCAAAAAAGAAAAAAAAAGAGAATAATGCTGTCCAAATATCTGGGCACCTCATGGCCTAATCAAGTTGACATATAAAATCAACCATCATAGTAGGTATGTTTTTTTTTCTTTCCATTCAGTTCTTTAGTCTTTCTGGAATTGATTTTGATATATGGTGTAAGATACTTACCAAAATCTAAATTGATTTGTTTTACAAATAGCCAGCTAATTATCCAACACTCTATATTGATAATTCTTTTCCATTTCCATTGATTTGGGTTTCAGTTTTGTTTAGTTTTACCTCGGCAGATGATCTTCCTTTTAAACATCTTATGTTTCTTTTATATAAGATTTTTTTAGGTTATTCCACCTGACATCATGCTCCACAACTTGAAGAAAAAGATAAATTCTCCCTCTACAGAAAAGAAAAACAAACAAAAAAAGCCTCACAGATTTCATCTCTGGCAGGGCACCACTCTGCTCAGACACTCCATCCACATGATGTAATGTCATTAGTTAACTTGGCTTTGTGTGTTCCAGAGAAGCGAGTGTCCTATGGGTTGGGTTTTGGTAGTGACATCATGGAAGAAGGGTGTCTGGGTGGTGATAGGGTTTGGCCTGGGAAAGCAAGTAGTGGGAGTCTAGGAGGAACATTCCAAAAATTGTGGGACGAAAATTTGATGGTGAAAAGAGTAGCTTGGTTAGGGATCAGGAAAATCACCTACCAGGCTACTTGCTGCCTTCGTCTCTGAATCTGGGAAACGGGTCTTACTTCTCTGACTCTCTCCTCATGGCACATGGGAAATGGGGAAAACATTTGCAATGTGCTCAAAATTCTTTAAAGAGGAGCCAAAGAAGACTACAAGGCATTTATTCATTAAGTACAAAAGTCTTTCAACTCCTACTCTACCCCCCTCCCCACCCGGAGACCTTGGTTATAAAGAAATAATGTAATGACTGTGTTGCAACATGTTTTTCCTCTGGTCTGTTTCTTATTCCGCTGGAGTAAGAGGCATGGACGTTTAGACTTCCAACTGAAGGCATTGATTGGGAGGGGTTCTCCCAGAGTTGGCCCACTTGAAAACCAGGTAATCTGAGCTGGAGGAAAGAGGCACCCCCCTCCCCCAGCTGGTTAACGCACAAAACACAAAGCTTTTAACTCAGATCAGAGAGTTTGGATGTTGGTCCTTCTGTGTGAGCTGAGGGGCTGGAGTCAGTTGAGTTTGGTTGAGAAGGGAATGGCAGGAATGTGCTAACTTTTCCTAGAGTGAAGAATCTGTTGGAGTGGGGTTCCGAGGGAGGGAGGGAAAATGGCCAAAATGGGAACGGAGGAGCTGGAGAAGAGTGAAGTGTGCTGAGGATGAACTTGAAATTCATCGGAAGCAGAGGCCTCCTTTCATGAAATCCTGGCTGTTGGGTTGGTTGATGTGTTTTTTTCCAATCTCTAAGCTCCCATGATTCAGGACTGTGGCTTTAGCAATTATCCAAGTACTACTCTACCCTTGTGTGTAAATGGCCAATTATCTCAAACTGTCAAAAGGGCCCAGAAGGCTCGAACAAGGATCAGTTCACCAGAGTCAGGGAAAGAACTGACCCAATTTAAAAAAGTTCCAGGCATAGAGCTGGAGAAAGCATGGCTTTGTGTGGGTATATGCAGTGTGGAGGAGTAATGGAGTCTTTTATTTTATTTAAAAAACAAAAAAGCAATATCAAGAAAAAGTTCACATACATATAATTTGCCTGTTTACTGGTGTACATTCACTGGTCTTTATATACACATAGTTGTACAACCATCATCTCAGTGAATTTTAGAACAGTTTATAACCTCAAAAAGAAATCCATATCCTTTAGCAACACAGACCACCAGGTTCCTCTGTCCATGGGATTTCCCAGAAAACAATATTGGACTGGGTTTCCATTTTCTTCTCCAGGGGATCTTTCTGACCCAGGAATTGAATCCACCTCCAGCAGATTCTTTATCACTGAGTCACAGGGGAAGCTCTTTCTATTCTGGACTTTCATAATGGAATCTTACAATACATGGTCTTTTGTGATGGTCTTCTCTCATTTAGCGTAATGTTTTCAAGGTTCATCTATGTTGTAGTGTGTATCAGTATTTAATTTGTTTTTGTGGTTGAATAATATTCTGTTGTATGTGGATGCTACCTTTTTGTTTACCCATTTATCAGTTTACAGACATATGGATTGTTTTTACCTTTTGACTGTTATGAATAAGACTGCCATAAACATCAGTGTACAAGTTCCTATGTGGACCTATGTTTTTAATTCTCTTGAGTATATATCCAGAAGTAAAAGTGATGAGTCATATGGTAAGTGGTAATATTCCTAAGAAACTACCAAACTTTTTTCCACAGAGACTGCATCATTTTATATTCCCACGAGTAATACACAAGAATTTCAATTTCCCCACAACCTAACAATGCTTGTGATTTTCCATTTTTTTTGATTATAGCCATCCTGTGAATATGAAGTGTTATCTCACTTTAACTGGATTTGCATTTTCTTAATGACCAATTGATTTAATTTTCTCATAGGGTGTGGGATAACAGTTTCTCTTAATTCTTTTGCTTATGATTACCCAGCATCATTTGATGAAAAGACTGTTGTTTCCCCACTGAATGGTCTTGGTACTCTTGTTGAAAATCAGTTGACCATAATTGACCATATGTGTATGAGCTCTTTTCTGGGACTCTTAATTTTATTCCATCAATCTGTATGTCTATCTTTGTGGTAGTATCACACTGTCTTGATTATGTTCAGTTCAGTCACTCAGTCATGTCCGACTCTTTGCCACCCCATGAATCGCAGCACACCAGGCCTCCCTGTCCATCACCAACTCTCAGAGTTTACTCGAACTCATGTCCATTGAGTCGGTGATGCCATCCAAGCATCTCATCCTCTGTTGTCTCCTTCTCCTCCCACCTTCAATCTTTTCCACATCAGGGTCTTTTCCAGTGAGTCAGTTCTTCACATTAGGTGGCCAAAGTATTAGAGTTTCAGCTTCAGCATCAGTCCTTCCAATGAATATTCAGGCATGATTTCCTTTTATCAGGTGGATTGGCTGAATCTCCTAGTTGTCCAAGGGACTCTCAAGAGTCTTCTCCAACACTGCAGTTCAAAAGCATCCATTCTTCAGTGCTCAGCTTTCTTTATAGTCCATATATGACTATATGGATGATGATTTCTCGCATCCATACATGACCACTGGAAAAATCGTAGTTTTGACTAGACGGACCTTTGTTGGCAAGGTAATGTCTCTGTTTTTTAATGTGCTATCTAGGTTGGTCATAACTTTTCTTCCAAGGAGCAAGCCTTGAAAGTCTAGAAAGATCAAAATGTACTGGAACAACCTCTGGAAAGAAACTCAGAAGTGTACCCACTGTATGGTGAGAGTCCTTCTGAGTGATCACATATGCATCCATTTGTCTATAATGAAGAAAGAAAGAAAAGAGAAAAAAAATATTCAGAGAGAACATTCATTGTGTCCTAAAGTCTAATGAGAATGCCCTTCTCCTTCTCTTGAACTAATACATTTCTTTTTCAATGGACACTCATCCAGGACTTCTTTTTGGCATGCAGTTTCCAGGCAGGAAGCACATGGTGTTGAACAGAATTAGTCAGTACTGAGCAGAAGGCTTAGAGGCAGATAGACAAGCCAAATTGATAATTATATGCCCATGAAAACAACACAGTCTATGGAAAGGATGTAGAGAGAGCTATTTGAGCACAGAAGAGGGAAAATTGGGAGAGGAAAAAGGGAAACAACTTCCAGTACAGAGAGCAGACTGGATTGGGACATCTTGAAAAGCAGATGGGGGCCCCAAATGTATTTCAAGCACATGTCAAATCCCCAAGTGGCCCTTGACCACAGATCAATTCCCTAGTGATTTTCTTTTCTTATTTGACTACTGTGCAAGTTGGAGTATGTAGACCCCTCAGCAGGAGTCCTCAGAAGACTGTGGATAACTGGTTCAAAATCTGGAAACTGAAACTGGCAGAGCTGAAAGTGTATCCTAGGTCTTAAAATTTTAACTCCAGTGCCTTATCTAGTAAATAATAGACCATAATATCTCCCACACATAATATACCTTTGGTTTTAGAGGTTTAACAGAACCCCTTTGAAGACTGTATACTGAGAGGGTGATCAACCATTCCGGTTTGCTTGGGACTGAGGGGTTTTCCAGGACACAGAACTTTCCTTGCTAAAATTGAGATCATCTCAAACTGGGATGGCTGGTCACCCAACCATCTGACATTGTGATGGTACATTTGGGGCCTGTTCAACCGAATGAAGTAAAGCAGACACCTGTGACTTCCTAAGGCAGGATTTGAATTGAGGCCCTTTGTCCTGAGTGGGGCAGAGCTCTGAGAACAAAGTCACACGACAGACAGCCCTGAGGAAGGTTGCTGGTAAGAGAAGGATCACAAGGATGAGTAATTTCTCTCAAGAGGCCAAGAGGAAGTTATCTTTCTGCTTCCTAGTTGGCCCCAGCTGCTCTTTCTCTGTTTCTCCTCTCTCCAGTCTGATAGGCATTAGCTCTGTGATCTTGGGCAGATCACTCAACTCCCCAGGATTTATGTTCTGAAACAAGCAGGTGGTGTGATAAGGTGCATTCACATGGCCAACCTTCTGGGACCTACATTTTGAAACTATGAGACACTTAGGGGAAGAAGTTCTGTGGAAGGTGGGTGAAGGGTACAGTGGATTCTGGCTTGATGCCTCATTCTCAAATTCCCCAGGGATGACGGGGCGCTCCCTTCCTGAGCTGCACCCTTTACAGTAAGTCTCTGAGCCTCTAGGAGAGGGCGGGCTGAGTAAGCCCATCAAACCCACCTGGAAGTCTTGGTCAATGGCTCTGGGGAAGTCGGGGCTGGTCCCATCTGACAGGGAGCCTCGTTTTGGTGTGAGGGAGGGTGAATCACCATCCTCTCCTACCTGACTTACCTGCCTATGAAGAGATGAGGAGAGTCTCCCTTATTAACTAATGATAAATTTTAAATGACTCCAAGCTACCTCAAAGGTCTGTCTCTATTCTCCTGAGAGTGCTGATTGCAGAATGATGCCTTCTGGTTTCATAACTGGACAAAATCCACCTCAACACATGCACATGTTTGCGCTTGCATGAGCATTTGAGAGGGAGAGACAGGGAGGCAGGGAGAAAGTCACGGCCACCAGCGATTTCTTGAAGTAATAACCGATGGCATAGCAACTCCCTCCCACTCTTTAAAAGTGACCCCATTTTCTGAAAAATCTTTTTCTCTCCTATTTTCTCTGTCCCTGATTCCATATGCTCTTCCTTGCTACAGGAAGTCCCTATCTGATCCCTTAAGAACCGAGCTTAAGTCTTCCCCCTCCTCAGGCTCACTCGGACATCCAATTCTTCCTTTTCAGCATTTCTGGTGTGGAATACATGGGCCCGTACTTCTTTAACACAATCTGATAGTTCCAGGGACGTTAGTGTCCTCTTCCCAGGACTGTCACTTCCACAAGGGCAGGGCTGGAGCTGTGCTGTATACATCTTCTGTATATTCTGGGCACCTGGGCTGGGTGCAGCAGGAAGTGCCACCCTGCTAGAATGTTCTCCTTACCTGCCACTGGCCAGTTCCGGTACAGGGCTGGGACTTCCCATCCTCGTCTCATCTGTGGAGGTTATATTTAAACCTCTCCCACACACTGATCTCTTCTTCAGTTTGTTATCCTGGCAGGTTGGTTTGATTCATCCAGCCATGTTTATTCCTTAAGGCTATTGAGCATCCCTGGAGGAGGGCATGGCAACCCACTCCAGTGTTCTTGCCTGGAGAATCCCCATGGACAGAGGGGCCTGGTGGGCTACAGTCCATAGGGTCACAAAGAGTCAGACATGGCTGAGCGACTAAGCACAGCACAGCACAGCACAGTGAGTATCAGGGTTGGAGCTTTTCCCTCATTAGGATAATAAACCAGAGTCTGGCCAGTCTGTGGCCTTTCCTTAATGAATGAAAAATGAGCTGTATGGTCACCCCCAAAGACTGCTTATCTGCCTTGTTCTCTTTTGCAGAACAATTAGCATTCTGTAGCTATGAAAGCCTCCAGTATCATGGGGGTGTCTAATTGTGTTTATGTAGAGGAGTGCCTTTTATTCTCTCTTCTGGCGCCAAATTTCATTTTGATTGTATGTGGGGCCAGGGGGTAGAAGCTAACTTTTAAAAAATTAAAGCAATGTGGGTATTAATTATTATTATTGACATTCTAGCAGGAAAAACCCCTCACATTCAAGAAATAGGGAGTTCACTTCCAAAACTCACCTGGGCAGCCTGTGTAGTGGCCTCTGGGAGCCTCGCTGCAAGGAGAGAAAGTCCCCTTAGGCATCCCTCCCTCCCACTGAGGATGGGGAGCAGGGTGGGACCAGTTACTCAGGACCATTCATTCACTCACGTTTTACTGTGCATCTGCTGAGTCTTTGCAAATGAGAGCACAACATATCCTGCTTATATATTTATGCTCTGTTTCTCTCACATGAACTCTGGTTTTTATTCTTTCTTTTATTAAAATTTTTTTATTTATTTATTTTGGCTGCATTCGGTCTTTGTTGCAGTGCTTGGACTCTTTGTGGCAGCATGCAGAATCTTTTGTTATAGCTTGGAAGCTCCCCTCTGGTGGCAGTTTGAGGGCTTAGTGGCAAGTGACTGGGGATTGCACCCACATCTCCTGCACTGTGAAGTGGAGTCTTCACCTCTGGACCACCAGGGAAGTCCCTGAACTCTGGCTTTTCTCCTTTATAAAGCCCTATATACTGTGCACCTGGTTAATCAGCTCTCTTTGGAGTTCATTTGCAGTTGGACATTGAGGGAAAAAGCAAAACACTTTTTACGAAGCAAAAGACCCTTGAGGTGCCAGGCATGGTGAACCATTTGAACATGTCACACTTTCCATGAAGGCAGTACTTGGTGCCAGGCCCATAAAAAGTCCCAGGGATTGGCTAATGCTGACTCATCATCAGGAAGTAAGGGGGCATTCAGCTCTGCTGAGGCACCTTAACAAATGGGAGGGCATCTTGTGTGACCGGCCTGCCCCACCAACTTTGTTAAGGAAAGCCCTGTGATGGCGAGGCAGTGTGAATACAAAAGACATGGGTGGGTTTTGGCATTTTGCTTTGTGTCCAGTAGTATCTAGTCCCTCTGATGAATGTGGGATAAGGTACAACAAGTAACCAAAGTTTCCTCTTATTCATTGCAACTTGCACATTTGTAGGTCCACAAGACCTTATTTGCAAAGGTCAAGTGTGTCCAGGCAAGGTTAGTGGAACATTTTGATTTTACTTGGAACTTTGTTGTCCCAGTGCCCCAAATATGGGATGTAATTAATAGCATAGCCCCCACTGCTGCTTTTTTTAAAAAAATCACCGCATACTTTGCCTGGAGTCCTACAGTTTCTGTGCTATCTTTATGGCCAGTTTCTTAGGGAATCAGAAGGCCAACTATTTTCAAGACTTGAAACAGCATTTCTTACCAGTTTGGATTGCTGTTTTGATCTTTGCTTTGGTGGCTTTCCAAACATAGGCAGGCACCGACAGATTTGCCTGCAGGAAGTGGCTGCAGATGTGGGAAGACTATGAAGAAAGTGTGAAGCCCGAGGAGGGAGGTGCGGCCCCACCCCGGCTTGCCTGCTCCGCGCAGGCTGGCTGTGCTGGCTGCGGCCTGAGCAACTGCAGAGCACTGCTCGTTTGGGCCCAGGCCAGGGCCACAGCAGAGTCTTCATCTCATTTGTATTTGCCTCTCACTCTGTAACCCCAAAGTTTTGTTCCATGTGAACGGACTAGAGGCAGGACCCCGTTTCTTTCAGAAAGTCTTCTGTTAATTCTGTATTTGAAGTGGAGATCTGTGGAGATGGGTGAGGAGAGTCTGACAGGAGTGGGAGAGCCTGACAGGAGTGACTGGAGTGCTTCAGAGGAGGAGCCCTAATAGACTGATGTGTGCCTCTTCAGAGAGTCTCTCTGTCTTTCCCTGGCGGCTGAACTGAGGGTCCCCAGGCTCAGCATAGCTTCTAGGTACAGGTTCTACCAGACTCGCTCAAATCTGGTCTGCAAGAGGAAGAAAATTTGAACAACACTCCACTTGTCTCTTCAGAATAAAATGTTAGTGGGTGGGTGTTATGGATTTTTATTCATATTATGGAATCGTGTCCCCCTCAAATTCAAATGTTGAAGTCACAGCTCCCAATACCTCACAATGAGACTATATTTGGAGATAGGAACCTAAAAGAGGAAATGAAATTTAAGTAAGGTCATTGGGGTGGGTTCTAATCTGATATGACTGGTGTCCGTATAAGAAGAAATTAGGATAAAGGCACTCAGAGGGATGACCACGGGAAGACATAGGCAAAAGACAGGCATCCATGAGTCAAGGGGAGAGGCCTCAAAAGAAGCCAGCCTTCTAATACCTAGATCTCAGACTTTTAGCCTCCAGAACTGTGAGGAAATACATTTCCATTGTTTAAGCCACCCAGTCGGTGGTATTTGTTATGGTACCCTAGTAAACCAATTCTTTTCAGGTAAAGAAGCTGCCTGCCAATGCTGGTGACACAGGTTCAATCCTTGGCTTGGGGAGATACCCTGAAGAAGGAAATGGCAACCCACTCCAGTATTATTACCTGGGAAATCCAATGGACAGAGAAGCCTGGCAGGCTACAGTCCGTGGAGTCTCAAAATAGTTGGACATAGCGACTGAACAACAACAAAGTAATCAATACACCGGGTCTTGTGCCCTGTATTCTTCTGGCAGCTGTGAGCTGCTTGACTAACTCTAGGTGTTCTATGGACGTTTTGCGTGTGTGTGCGTGCAGTTTTTAGTGAGCATTCGTAGGATATTGCCCTTCTCCCCCATCAAGTCTTACCATAGACTTTGTATGTCACTTTTTTATTCCTTGCAATCTTTTCTTCTTGGTTTACTGGGAAAATCTGGGACTGGGAGTTAGGAGACTGACGTGCCAGCTCCTGGAAAATGGTGATCAACTTGAGTGACCTTGTCAGTTTTATGCTGTCTCCTAGGGCCTTGCACTCCTGGCCCATAAAACTGAAGTTGCTCCCAGCTCTGCCAGGTGCTACAAAGAGTGCACCATTCACCTCACACTGGTCATGGGAGTGAGCTCTGTCTCTTTTCAGGTTGCCCATTTCTTTCACTCAAAAGTGGCTAGAAAATGCATTCCTGCTAATATCTGCTGGGGAGGCCATCGGAATTAGAGTCCACATGTGCTCATGAGTGAACAAGGAAGAATAGTTTCAATTCCAGAGATTAGATCTGAAATTCTAGAGCTGTAAGTTAAATTCTCAGGGCTACCTCTGACTTGCTTCCTTCAATGAGGCAAGTTGATGAATTCCTCTTTGCTTCAACACAGGCAATGGTTAAGGTAAAATCAGATGTTGTTTGAAAATTGGATGACCATGAGATGAAAACTGTGCAAAAGTGGACTAATGAGCTACAAGTCGTGTGAACTTGGCACCTCTTCTAAGGTAGCCTTGACCATTTTGCTAGCCTGACTTAACCTATGGTTTGGTGTTGAGTCTTGGTCCAAAGGAAGTATGGACCTTCCTCTCTTTCCCCTCTCCATGTGTGGGCTGCTCAGTTCAACCTCAGAGTGCTTTGTCAACTTACCTGTTGTAACATGTATAGACCCTGTGTGTGTCATTGTGGCACACACCTTGGGCCCATCCTAGGCATTACTCACATGAAATAGAAGGCCACTAACCATTTTCCCCATGAGTGCCTAGCGGCTTCCTGTTTTCCTGTGCCTTTCTTTATTCTCTTTAGTTCATGCAGCTTCATACATGTAAAGACTTTCTGTGTATTCAGAACCATGAGGGTACACAGACCCACATACAAAAGGATTACATGGCCCAGTCCAAGACTCCAGGGAACTTACAGTTTTCCTGGGAAGATAAGATGCTTACATGAAACAGTCAGAACAGTCAAGATGTAAGAGCTATAGTCTTCTGGGGGCTGGATAGAGGCTCCAGTTCTCATGTAGGTGATCAGTTGGTAAGTTCCTAGACTGATGAGGATGGAGAGAAAGCTAAGGTGGCTGCAATATTCAGGAAGGACTTCGGAGAGAAGATGTGGGCCTTGATTTGTGCTTGGTATTTTTTAGGTGGGACAGGTGATACAAAGTTTATCTGGGTATATTTCAAGCCCTGGAGGGTCAGGAAGAATTCCCTAGACTCTGATAGAAGTGAGACATTGGGTTGAGGGAGAGAGCTCTTAGAAGAGGTAAGAATTAGTAGAGAGATGGGGCAGAGATGGAAAGTGGACTTGAAAGAACAGCTTGTTTGATTTGGACCGTGTGAGATGGTTTCCAAACAAACACCCCTCCCCTCGTTGCTCCATCTCATGCCTTTTTCAGTTTCCAGACTCTGACGTCATGCCTCAGTGCAGCTGCAGTTATGTATCTTTTCCTTTCCGCTTGACCTCCCTCTGCTAAAGTACCACTTTCTTGGCACCCAAAACAGAATGCACTGCCAGTGGAGCAGATGAGAGATTGATTTTGGACTGTCAGCCCTGTTGGAAAGCGGAGGGCTATTGCATGCCTTGGGGAACTGAGGCAGCCACTAGAAAATGGTGTGAGGAGGCTCTTCGGAGAGGGTGGATTTTGGATGCCTAGAAAACCCTTCTCTAGAAAATGGACACTGGTAGACCTCATTCCTTCATGACTCAGTCAGGAACATGACCCCTTTAGATGGAATCCCAGGATCATTCCCCTCCAGTGGGGCAGGGATGGCACTGTTCTGGGAGTGAGTTAGTGTGATGGTTGACCTGGTGAGGTCTGAGGACTGAAGGGAAGAGAGGGAGGCTGGATGGGGCAACAGCTTCCCGCAAGCTAATATAGGAAACTGGATTTCTAATGGCAGAGAGCAGGTTTTCTTTTTACACTGACAGGAGAACCATTTCTCTGATAGATGGCAAGAGCTGTGGTACCACTGTCATTTAAAATATCATCAGGAAGAAGTCTGGGTGGGCCTTTATCTTTCCTGAATGGAGTAATGGACACATGACCTAATAAGAGTTTCATTAGGATGATGAATGATTATCTCAGGGGCCTTAGAAATGGTACCTTTCCAGAGCTCTGGAACACTCTTGAAAATTATTTCACCTATGCTCATGTCCTCCCAAGATAGATGAGAGAAGGGGAAGGCAGGCCCATAGAGGGATGAGCACAGGTTGATCAAAAACAAGATTTCCCTCCATTATGCTGCTTCTACCTGCATTATTCTTGGGTGGTTAAGGTTTGCTAAGGCTGGTCACCACTTTAGTTGTTCTGATCTGACTCTGATTGTACACCAGGAAGAGAGGACCTCCATGAGCCAGTCAACTCAAAAAGTCAGTTTTGTTGCTTATTAGCAAATCACTGAACAATGCAGAAGTGACAGGAGAATTTGGACTAGATGTCTTTCCTGGTAGAGTTTTGACATAGGGAAAAAAAGAAGTTCACTTATTTTGTGAGCTTGTGGAGGCAGGATGACTTGGGGGTCAAGAACAGGGGCTTTCAGTACACCTGATTCACATCTGTGCCTGTTGCTTAACAGCTGTATGCTCTAGGCTACACAGCTTCTTCAAGCCTCAGTTCCTTCATCAAGAAAACAAGAATAATCCTCCAAATCTAATGCATACTTTAAAAACTTCATGACACAGTATATGCATGGCATGTGCATGGTGGTCAATCAGCAAACGGCATAGCCAATAGTAACTGGTATTACTTATAGCTAAGATTTGGATAAAAAAGATATTTGGTAGATTTAAAGAGATGGGCCATTTGGCAAAGAAATTCATTATAATATTTATTGGGGGCTTCCCTGACAGCTCAGTTGGTAAAGAATCCACCTGCGATGAGGGAGACCTGGGTTCAATCACTGGTTTGGGAAGATCCCCTGAAGAAGGTAAAGTCTACCCACTCCAGTACTCTGGCCTAGAGAATTCCCTGGACTGTATAGTCCATGAGGTTGCAGAGTCGGACATGAATGAGCGACTTTCACTTTCCTAATACTTGTTACTAAAAGTGAACAAATAGGGACTTCCCTGATGGTCTAGTGGTTAATAATCTGCCTTGCAATGCAAGGGATGAGGGTTTGATCCCTGGTCAGGGGACTAAGATCCCAATGTGTGTGTGTGTGTGTGTGTGTGTGTGTGTGTGTGTGTGTGTGCTCATTTACTCAGTCATGTCCAACTCTTTGTGACCGCATGGACTGTAGACTGCCAGGTTTCTCTGTCCATGGAATTTTCTAGGCAAGAATACTGGAGTGGGTTGCCATTTCTTCCTCCAGGGGATCTTCCTGACCTAGGGATCAAACCTGTTTCTCCTGCATCTACTGCATTGGCAAGCAGATTCTCTATCACTGTGCCACCTGGGAAGTCCTTAAGATCCCACAAGTTCCAGGGCAACTAAGCCTGTATACCACGACAACTGAGCCCCCACTCTCCAGAACCTGCGTGCCACAACTAGAGGGTCCTGCATGCTGCAATGGGAGATCTTGCAGCCGCAACTAAGACCCAAGGTCCAAAAAAACGAAACAAAAATCAAATACACTAGTAGATATGTGAGTAGTGGAGATGCCCTTGAACTCCCTGCCACCAGCCCACCTCCACGCTGGCCACACCTGGCCACTGGGCAGCTGACTGAGTCTAGCTACCCGGCTTTCTCCACCCCATGACCAATAAGAGTACAGTGCCCTTTGCCTTGCTGGTAGTTAACTCAAAGGTCCAAACTGGAGATTATAATATATGCAAAGAATATTTACTGATCAACTGCCATATGCTAGACACTACTGTAGGAGCTGGGAATCTAGCCAAGATTAATCAATTCCTTGTGAACAGACCTGGAAGTACCTGCAACAATTAAATGAACAAGGTCATTTTTAGTGGTGATGAGGGCTGTGAAAACATAGCAAAGACTCCTGATAATGTTGAAAGTGGCTTTTAAGGCCACTGGAGCTAATTCCATTGTGCCTACTTGTGTACACATGGGACTCCAGGGCAAAACTTCTGACCTCTGAGCCCCAAAGGTCCCCAGATCCTCTGAAACACAGAGCACCACTGAGTGTGGGAGAGCCTTGGAAAATCCTTTCCCCTCCTCTTGGGATCGTATTAACAGCACTTATATCCTAAAGGGCCCCTTTGCAATAAAATTTATATGTTTCCACCCAACTCAGTACTTTCCTGTCTCTCCCAGTTGCTCGGGTCTCTGTGATATTTGAAGGCTTAAAAATGTGTGGAGTCCTTGGGATTACATGTTTCTTAGTCAAACAGAAATATGTTCCCTCTTTTTCTCCTCCGGGCAGAAAAATATCTCTGGAAACATACACCAACTGATGCCAAATGCCTGGGAGTCAGGAAGAGTGATACCTGCCAAGACTTTAAAGTTCGGTTTTTATCCCAAGTGAAAATTAGGGAGCTGGCTTTCCTCAGCTTTGGATCTGTGACACAGGAAACTGAGCAGGCCCTGAACTAGAGGTCAGGGGAGCTCAAGTTCTTTGGAAGTTATGAGTCACCTGACACTGGGCAAATTTCTGAGCATCTCGGGGACTACTTATCTTTGAAATAAGTCAGTCCAAGAGTTGTTGTGGGAGTAAAAGGAGGTAATGGCTAACCCCCGATTCCTCAGCTGTGAAGCCAGCAGGCTAGTGGCAGACAAGGGATCAGCGGGAGGCATGGGCTGGGGCTGGAGGGATAGAGAGGTGGGTGGTATCTGGGATGTCTGTATTTAGAGGGCACAGTGACCTTCAGTATAAGCCAGCCTTACCGGGGTGGTGGAGGTGAGGCCAGGGGGGATTTCTGAGCAAAACCCCAATTCTAGTGCTTAGTTCTAGAGTGCAGAAGACAAAAGCAGGGCATTAACCAGCAGCTGAGGGTAAAGGCAGAATGTGCCAGGCTCCCGAAGGTGGGGAGTGGTGCATGATAGGCAAGCAGTTAGGGCCCAGGTGAGGTGTGTTGGGGCTCTGCTTCATCCTCCTCAAGGGGATACTCAGAAACCCAAAGCAGAAACCCAAAGCCTGACGGCTCCTGTTCGGACTTACAGGGAAGATTGCAGTGACCCCGTGGACTGTAGTCTGCCAGGCTCCTCTGACTATGGGATTTCCCAGGCAAGAATGCTGGAGAGGGTTGCCAACTCCTCCTCCAGTGGATCTTACAGACCCAGGGATCCAAACTGCGTCTCCTGCAGTTCCTGCATTGGCAGACAGATTCTTTACCACTGAGCCACCTGGGAAGCCCAATATACCCCAGATCTGGTTAAATCAGCTCAGGACTTGAGGCTATGCTCGCAGGCCTTTAGGAACTGTGGCCAACGAGGGACCAATGCATGTTGAATAATGAGATGTGGGGGACCTGACATGAATATGGTAATAGTAGCTTACATTACTGAGTTCATTCAGTGTGCTGAGCACTATGTTCAGTGCCTTATATGCACCAGCTGATTAAAAATTGTATTTATTTTCAATCTTCCTACTAATCCTGTGAGATATCCCCCATTTTGCAGATGGAGAAATTGAGGCACAAAAAAATTTAAATAATTTGCCTCAGGGTTGTAGTGGTAGAGCTGGGATTTGAAACCAAATTCCTCTCATTCCAGAGCCTGTGCTCTCATTTCGATTTTACTAAGTGATAATAACAAATAATAACAAAACCACCACCATAATAGTAGTAGCAGTAGGTTGTAGTGCTCTGCCATGTTCTGTGTAAGCTTTGACTCCATCTGGTCCTCACAGGACTGGTGACATCTGCGGAGTCTCAGTTCTACAGATGAGAAAAATGGGACCCAGGGAGTTAACCCGCCAAAGGTCACACAGCGGTAAGAGGTGCAGCCCAAACTAAAACCCAGGGCTCTCCTAAACCTCAGGCTGTCTCCTCAGCCCCTGGGGCCTGGACTGTGATCTCCTCGTTGCTTGATAAGCGTGTTCTTAATTTGACACGCTCCTTCACACCAAAATAATGGCACACAGGAAATGAAAGGCCTGCGTGTCTAGTTCTAAGGCAAGCATTCTCTTCCTTGCACCCTCCCCTTGAGGACCACTGCCTTCGTGACCCCCCCTTGCCCCCTGTCCAATTTGGGCGTTGGAAAACTTTTGGAAAACACACATTCTCTCTCTCAGGCTGAAAGCTGAAATTAAAGCAGGAGAGACTTCTGCTGAGAACAAGGAAACACTTGTCTGTGAGGAGCATAAAATTCTTCGAGTGAGAACTAGGTAGGGGCATAGGGGAATCTTTGAATTTTCATTGCAATTTTTCTATAAGCCTGTAACTATTCTAAGGAATAAGGTTTATTTAAGGGAAAAGGAATGTGAAAGCACAGTATCTGAAGACACGCACAGCTATTGCACGGAAGAGGAAATACACATATAGCTAATAAATACAAGGTAAGGCCCAGCATTACCAGTACTGGGGGTTGTGTACAGCCACTCTACCATGGATGTGAATCTCCACTAGACGGCCAAGAGGGCTTCCCAGGTGGCTCCAGCGTTAAAGAATCCGCCTGCCACTGCAGGAGTCATAAGAGACACAGTTTCCTTGCCTGGGTCAGGAAGATCCCCTGGAGAAGGGAATGGCAACCCACCCCAGTATTTTTGCCTGGAAAATTTCATGGACAGAGGAACCTGGTGGTCTACAGTCCATGGAGTTGCACCGGGTCAGACACTGCTGAAGTGACTTAGCACGCAGATGGGCAAAAATTAAGAAATCTGACAATGCCTAGTATTGCAAAGCAACTATCTGGCATTCTTTTGTAAAGCTGAGTATTTGCATGTTCCATCAGGTCCACTCCCAGACTTGCATCTGAGAGAAATTCTTGGTACATGATCACCGAGAGGCACAAGATAGTTCACAGCAGCACTGGGTGTGATAGCAAAGAACTGGAGACAACCTGGGCAGCCATCATGGAGAAAATGGGCAGGTAAATAGTGCTGTGTTCACGTGATGGGCTGTCCCTCAGCAGTGAAAACGGATGGACTGCAATCACTGTGTATACAAATTAGCAAAATATGTTGGGATAAAAAGAAAGTCATGAAGACTTTATATACAATATGATAGTTTTTCTAAAGGTCTTGCTGTTGTGTCGCTAAGTTGTGTCCAACTCTGCAGCCTCATGGACTGCAGCATGCCAGGCTTCCCTGTCCTTCACCATCTCCTGGAGTTTGCTCAAATTCAGGTCCATTGAATCGGTGATGCCATCCAACCATTTCATCCTCTCCTGCCCTTTGCCACCCTCTTGAGTTTTCCAGGTGGCACTAGTGGTAAAGAATCCACCTACCAATGCAGGAGACACAGGAGATGTGGGTTCAATCTCTGGGTCAATAAGATCCTCTGGAGTAGAAAATGGCAATTCACTTCAGTATTCTTGCCTGGAAAATCCCATGGCCAGAGGAACATGGCAGGCTACAGTCCATGGGGCTGCACAGAGTCGGACTTGACTGAGCAACTAAGCACTCCTCACAATTCTAAAGGTGAAGAGTAAGCAAAATTAGACAATACACTGTTTTGGTCTAAATAGCTCTAAGATGGGTCTAAAAGCTCAGCTGTTAAAGAATCCGCCTGTAATGCAGGAGACTTCAGTTCAATTCCTGAGTCAAGAAGATCCCCTGGAGAAGGGATAGGTTATCCATGACAGGATTCTTGGGCTTCCCTGGTGGCTCAGATGGTAAAGAATCTGCTTTCAGTGCAGGAGACCTGGGTCCAACTCCTGGGTTGGGAGGATCCCTTGGAGGAGGGCAGGGCAACCCAATCCAGTTTTCTTGCCTGGAGAATCCCCAGGGACAGAGGAGCCTGGCAGGTACAGTCCATGGGGTCACAAGAGTCTGACATGACTGAGCAACTAAGCACAGCACAGCTCTATGATAAATTATACACATGTCAATAAAAGGATGATAAAAACAAACTGAAACTAGTGCTTGCTCTTGGGAGCAGGTTCAGGGAGGCAGGTATACACAAGTTACTGGTAATGTTTTAGATCTTAGAGTTGGATGGTGTACTCTGGGTATTGATTATATAATACAGTAAATAAAACAGGGACATCCATGAACAAATGGTAAAAATTATAAACCAATGCTGGGCACAAAGATAGTTTCCCTCCCCGCTAAAAAAAGAGGAAGATAAATTCTTAATTTTTTATATAATAAAAACTTATAAAAAGAAGTAAATATAAATTAAATGTTACAAAGTGATAAAAATGAAGCAAATGGAAATATCAGTAAATGAAGTAGAAAGCCCTCAAACCTTCAGTTGTATTTTTGCTTTTCATGTATGACAAACATGGGAAGTCAAATCAGTGGGGAACAGTTGCCACTAATGACGCTAGTGTGGCCGTGGTCCCCCGCACTGTGAGAGGGAAAGGTGCTGGTCTCTCAGGATTAGGGTCAACGGTGAACACTGCCTCCACACATCAGGGCTTCCAGTGTTCCTGCTCTCTAGTGGCACAGACACTCAGTCCATAAACACCCACCCAGTCTCAAAGCTCTCTTCTCAAAGCAAGTCTGAAGCACCAAGCTCACTGGGAAAGGATGCTAACATCAGCCTGGGTATTCTCAGCACGAGCCATCTTCTCAGATGACTTGGCTCTGGTTTTGTGCCCAGGGAACCAGTGCACACACCTCTCCCTCATGGGGCAGGTGACCATGTTGGTCTCTCTTAGCAGTTGGGAGCCTCCAGTCAATTAAACTGTTGTCAAACTTTGAATGTTAAAGGAAAATGGTCAAGGTATTGATACACTTCTTTCCAGAAAGCTCCTTGACCTTTTGTCAAGTTTGCCCACTGAATCTCTCATAACTTTTAAGTTACTTTATAATGAGTATGGGCAGGAAGAGAAGGGTATGACAGAGGATGAGATGGTTGGATTGCATTACCAACTCAATGGACATGAGTCTGAGCAAGCTCCAGGAGCTTGATGATGGACAGGGAACCCTGGTGTGCTGCAGTCTATGGGGTTGCAAAGAGTCAGACATGACTGAGTGACTGAACTGAACTGGAGGATGGTCAACCTAATTCTAACTGCTTATAGAATTAAATCCAGGACTTTGCTAAGCAAAAAATAAAAGTAATCAGATGTACAAATAGATTAAAATCTTTGTCCTTTGTCTCTCCAGAGCCACATGTGCCTCCTTGATTTATAGCTACTGAACAGAGAGAGGCCATTCAAGACTTCCACAAATGGATGTCTGCTGAAAGATTTCTTGTGGTTTTCACTGTTACAAACAGAGAAGATTTAATAGCTTTTAAATGATCAAGTTTCTGATTAAAAACAGATACATTAAAGTTTGACTTCACTGGGCACTATCCTACTACAAGGTGAAAGTAGAAAAAAAAATAGAAGTCACTATGATAGATTATATTTTCCAAAGGGAGCACTACACTATTCCACTTTACTTTGTAAGCACCTAGTATAATGTGAACTCGACACTTCTCCACTGAGGGGTGGGGTCTCTGCTTCATCCCCTTGAGTCTGTGTGGGCCTGTGACTAGGGTGGTTGGTGGTGTGTTTTAGTCACTAAGTCCGACTCTTTGCTACCCCATGGACTGTAGCCTGCCAGGCTCCTCTGTCCATGGGATTTTCCCAGCAAGAAGGTTGAAGTGGGTTGCCCTTTCCTTCTTCAGGGCATCTTCCCAACTCAGGGATCAAACCTGTGTCTCCTGCATTGCAGGCGGATTCTTTACCACGGAGCAGCCTAGCGAGACTATATGATTACCAAGGCTAAGTCAGTCATAAGATTGATATAGATTTTCCTATCTTTCGCGGATACTCTTGCTGGGAACCCAGCCACCAAGCTGTGAAGAAGCCAAACTGCCACAGAAGAGGCCATGGTCACAAGCGCTCTGGCCTCAGTCCCAGCAAAAGACCCAGCTGGCAACAATGGCCAGACACGTGCGTGAACACGCCTTCAGATTATTCCAGCCTCCAGGCTTTGAACCACCGCAGCTGATACTGAGTAGAGCAGAGGATGCTCTTTGCTGAACTCTGCCCATGTTGCAAACTTGTGAGCAAAATAAATAATATATATATATATATATATATTTTTTTTTTTTGATTTACAGTGTAGTGTTAGCTTCTGGTGTGCAGCAAAGTGATTCAGTTATACACACCCATATATATGCATTCTTTTTTTAAAACTTTTTATTTTGTATTGGGGTATAGTTGATTGGGGCTTCCCTGGTGGTGCTAGTGGTAAAGAACCCCCCTGCCAGTACAAAAGACATAATAGATGAGATTTGGGCTTGATCTCCAGGTCAAGATGATCTCCTGGAAGACGGCATGGCAACCCACCCAGTATTCTCTCCTGGAGAATCCCATGGACAGAGGAGCCTAGCAGGCTCCAGTTCACAGCATCGTGGAGTCGGACACAAATGAAGCAAATTCACACACACACATAGACATGGCTGATTAACAATGTTGTATTAGTTTCAGGTATACAGCAAAGATTTAATTATACATGTATCTATTCTTTTTTTATTATGGTTTATTACTGAATATTGAATATAGGTCCCCATGCTAAACAGTAGGACCTTGTTAATCTATTTTGTTTTCTTTTTGTCTGCTCCACATGGCTTGCAGCACCTTAGTTTCCCAGCCTGGTCCATGGCAGTGAAATCAAGAAGTCCTAACTACTGTACTACCAGAGAATCCTGTTATCTCTTTAAAAATGTTCTCAAACACTAAGTTTCGGGTGGTTGGTTATGCTACCATTGCCGTGGCCATCTCTAACTCGATGGCTCATCAGCATCCAACAAGTTTATTCTCCCTCCTCCTGCTAGAAACAGTCGCCCCTGTTAGCTTTCCAAGGTCTGCTCTTGACTGGTGTGCTTTCAAACCTGCAGGCAATCCCTTCCCAGCCCCTTTGGTCTCATCCGCATTTTACCCACTGTCACCAATAGGCTAGTGGCTCCCTAATTTATATCTTCAGCTTTGACCTCATCACAGAACTCTAGATTCAAATATACAAACACATAAAAGAGGTCCTCACCAAGATATCTATAACTCATAGCAAATGTTAACTTACCCAAACAGAACTAGGGACTCCTCCCCAAGCCGAGTCTTCTCCAGTGTTTCCTAATTTTCCTACTTTCAGCTCAAGCTGAAAATCGAGGCATCATTCTGGATTCCTTCCTTCCCCCTTATCCCCCTATCTCTAAACCGCCAGTAAACCCTGTCAGTGTTGCCTTCATGGCACAGTTTCAGATACGGCCCTGAGCTCTACCTCTCCTGCATCATCTATGTCTATCATCTATCATCTCTCACATGGACATCTGCTGCGGATTTCTACCAACATTTTCTAATTTCACTCTTATTTTCCTTCAATCTTTTTACAACTGTCAGAGCACTTTTTAAAAAATATAAATCATCATGTCATTCCACTTCCTGAAATCTCTTAATATTTTCCCACTGACTTAGAATAAAATCCAAAGCCCAGTGGGGGCTATAAGACCTGATACCAACTGACCTCTGCCTGTCAATTCACTGCTATTCTGTATCCTGTACCAATGTCCCCACCCCAACCACCATTCAGCTGCTACATCCATCTTTTCTTCTCTTAGTTTATTTTTTTTAATTGATTAATTTATTTTTGGTTGTGCTGGGTCTTCACCGCCTGTTTACGGGCTTTCTCTAGTTGGAGTGAGCGGGGGCTACTCCATAGTTGCGTTGCACAGGCCTCTCATTGTGCTGGCTTCTCTGGTTGCAGAGCACAGGCTCTAGGCACATGGGCTTCAGTAGTTGTGGCATATCTGCTTAGTTGCCAGCGGCATGAGGAATCCTCCCAGACCAGGGACTGAACCAGTGTCCCTTGCATTGCAAGGCAGACTCTTATCCACTGTACTACCAAGGAAGTCCCTTAGTTGTTTTTTTTTTTAACTTTTGTTAAATTAATTTTTTTTTTTTTTTTTGCCACATGTGGAATCTTAGTTCTCCTACCAGAGATCAAACCGTGCTCCCTGCAGCGAAAGCACAGAGTCAAGTCTTAACCGCTGGACTGACAGGAAATTCCCTTCTTCTTAACCAATGGACTACCAGGGAATTCCCTTCTCTTAGCTTCTTGAACATTCCATTGTTATCATGTCAGGGTCTTATCACATTGCTGATGTCTTCCTGTTTTCACCTCTCTCAATCTGTACTTATTGTATTTATCGCTTTGTTTACTCGTTTTGGGTTTCTCTTCTCCAAATATAGATGCTCCAAGTGGGCAAGGATCTTTAGTTTCTGCTCACTTCTGTTTTCCCCCAACATCCAGCATTATGACTAGAACTTGGGAGGCTCTCAATAAATATTCATTAAGATTCATTTGAATGAGTGAATATGTGAATGTGTGTTGGGGTCTCAAATAAAGATCATAATGATATCAATTCAAACCTCTCAATCTCTTTTATGTGCTAGGCTCTGTGCATTCTTTCTTTTGCATTAAATCCTCACTACAACCCTATGAGGTGGGAACTGTAATCATATGCATTTAACAGATGAGGAGACTGACTTCAAGAAGTTATATGACTTGACCAGGCTTTGCAGCTGTTTAGTGGCGGGTCCAGGGTTCAAACTCCGACCTGTCTGACTCCTGGGCTCACAAGCACTGCCTGTCAGCAGCATCCCTGATTCACACTCTAATCATGGCTGGTAGGGGACACACGTGGGGCCAATTTCAGAAAATTCTCTTTGTAGGGTAGCCAGGGGAACTTTTGGGGAAACTCAACAACAGTGAAAATGTGAAAGTGAAAATGTTAGTCGTTCAGTCATGTCTGACTCTTTGAGACCCCATGGACCACAGTCTGCCAGGCTCCTCTGTCCATGGGATTTCCCAGGCAAGAATACTGGAGTGGGTAGCCATTCCCTTCTCCAGGGGATCTTCCCAACCCAAGAATCAAACCCGGGTCTCCTGCATTGTAGGCAGATTCTTTACTGTCTGAAGCACCAGGGAAGCCCACAATAACAGGTATTAAAAAGAACACAGATAAACATAAATAACCCCTCCCTCCCCAACAGCAATTTTTATTTCCCTTTCTGGTGTTCTCTCTGGCTGGCCTGGCTGGGGATGGGAGCAGAGTGGCAGAGGAGGGCAGGAGAAATCGAAGCCTTGGGGGATTGGTGAGGGATATGGGGGGTTGTGGCAGGGATTATCTGGCCCTGCCCACGACATTGATCTCTAAATTCTACAGCCTGCATTAGTGAAGTTTTTCTTGAATCTGGCTTCTCCTCTGTGAAAAATCCATATATATCACAACCCATATATCATATTTCATTCTGAACAGTGCTCCTTGTTCCTGCCTCCTTCTAGAATTCAGCATCACACCCAAGCAGGACTTTCTTCTGAAATGCTCCTGAAAAGCCCTGATGGTTTCCTCTGGTCCTGGTGACCCACCATTCCCAAGAGGCTCCAGTTCCCTTCTTAGGCCTCCACTCCTGCCTGCCCTGGGCATCCCTCTTCCCCGATTCATCACATCCATCTTATTCTCTTTTCAGTCACTGTACCTTTATAAATGCTCCATCCTCTGCGCAAAATGCCTTCTATCAGCTGAGAAGGAATTCTCTAAGATCAGCACTCAGAGTTCTGGAGACCTCCTGCAGAGCTGCCCTTGAGTGTTGTAGGGACCTGACTTAATTAGGCTGCCTCTTCCCTAGTCTATGGGCTTCTCTTGTGGCTCAGCTGGTAAAGAATCTGCCTGTAATGCGGGAGACTTGGGTTCGATCCCTCGGTTGGGAAGGTCCCCTGGAGAAGGGAAAGGCTACCCACTCCGGTATTCTGGCCTGGAGAATTGGGTCGCAAAGAATTGGATACAACCGAGCAACTTTCACTTTTCCCAGTTTAAGGGCTCCTTTGGGGTGCTAATTCATTATTATACTAGTTTTTCTAAAATTTTTATTTTACATTAGAGTGTAGTTGATTTTACAATATTGTGTTAATTTCAGGTGTACAGCCAAGTGGTTCAGTTACATATGTACACATCCATTCTTTTTCAGATTCTTTTCTCATATAGGTTATTATAGGGTATTGAGTAGAGTTTCCTGTGCTATACAGTAGGTCCTTGTTGATTATCTATTTTACATATAGTAATATGTTATGGAGAAGGAAATGGCAACCTACTCCAGTATTCTTGCCTGGAAAATCCTAGGGACAGAGGAGCCGGGTAGGCTACAGTCCATGGAGTTGCAAGAGCCAGACATGACTTAGTGACTAACCCACCACCATCACCAAAGTGTTATGATAATCCCAAACTCCTAATTTATGCCTCCCTTATCATTGTATTCTCAAAGTCTGTAGTGCGTGGTAGTGTCAGTGCTTAGTAAGTATATTCTGAGTGAGTGATTAAAGGAAAGAAAGCTTGTGCTTTGCCTTTTTCATCTACATGCCAAGGAGAAGGGATGTCTCTGGTGCTGGGGAGGATGATGGTGTCTCCACCAACCCTGAGTGAGGCAGACACCGGTCTGTTTTTTGCAACCTCTCAGGTCAAGGAAAGCAAGCCAGTGCATGGCAGTTAGGGTGAGACACTGTGTTTTCTCTGTCAACAGTTGGCAGGAGATATGGGAGAGCTCTGGTGATGAGGAACTCAGCCTGGGAAACCTCGGGAACTCACCTGTACACAGGTGAGGTCATTTGACTGTACACCTGTGAAAATGAACGGTAGGGATTAAGCACAGCTGGCTTTCCACCTCTTCTTGCATGGTGCTCATGTCCTGTACCCAAAACACCTGCCTGAGGGTGGGTGATGGTGTTTGCTTAGAGAAAGCTCCAGAAACCGGCCTGACTTTGGCAACAAGCCTCTAGCAGGGGTTCTCAAACTTGACTGCACTGGGCAATCACCTGGGAGCTTTGGGAAGACACAGATGCCTGGGCCCATCCCTGGACATTTTCCTTTAATTGGTCTGGGTGGGGACCAAGACTGGCATTTTAAAAAAGCTCCTCAGGTGATTCTAATGTGCAACCAGCTTGAGAACCTTGTTGTAAATGGATTGGACAGAATGTTCCTTTCTTGCTCAGATGGGAGGAAGAGCCTTGTCTGGAATGGGCTGAGAGCTGGCTCCTCCTGAAGCTCCAGGCCCCGCCCAGTGCCTGAAGGCCCCAGCAGGACTTAAACTGCAAGACGAGAGTCGACACTCTTAACTGCAAAGGGCCAGGTAGTAAATATGTTAGGTTTCATGGACCATCTGGTGTGTGTCATATAGCTACTTTAACTCTGCTGCTGAAGTGGAAAAGCAGCCACAGACAACGTGTAAATGAATGAGCACAGCTGTGTTCCAAAGAAACTTCATCTATGGAACTAAAATGTGAATTTCATACAATTTTCTTGCTTGATTCTTTTTTCTAGCCATTCAAAACTGTGAAAACCATTCTTAGCTCATGCACCAGAGACACAAAGTGGCGGTATGGATTTGGACTGCCAGCCCCTGCTCTAAGAGATAAGTGGCAGCCACTCTTGACAGTTTGATGGATGGCAAGTGCCTCCCACCCCCTTCCTGTCCCTGGGCCTTCCTGTCTCTCCATTGACAATGATCAGCAGCTAGCTCTCATGACAAGGAGTGTCCATCAGATGGAAATGCTACTTCAGTTCCTGCTGCACTTCATCCGGAACAAAAGGTAAAGATAAACCTTAGGTTTTTAGCTCTTTGAGTCACAAATATTCTCCAAGTTGCTGAGGGCTCTGTAGCATGACTGTGAACAAACACCATTCCTCATGGCATTCTCAGAATGAGGAAGGAGGAAGCAGCAAGAGAGAAACTTAAATACTCTATGAGGGAGTGCCTAGAGTGTCGTCTCATTTAGTTAACCCTACTTCCCTCACAAATTTAGAGTTTGGAGCAGATACTACTGGCTGCTGCCCATGTCCTATCCATACTTCCTGCTGGTTCACCTTACATGCTCTCTAAGAGGCCCCTTGTCCAGCTCCACAGGGTAAATTATGAATAGTCTAAGTCAAGAAATAGATACAGAAAAGATAGTCCCTCTTCTCCTTCTGGGCCATTGTCTTGTGTTCCTGTTGATGCCTGCATGATGATGCCAGGAACTGTGGCAGCTATATTGGGATCATGAGGAGAGTTAGTCTGGCCAGGACACACAGAGGATGGTGAGCAGAAAGAGGGGAGCAAGCTGGATCCCTGATGACATTGTTGAGCCGCTGGATGAACCAACTCTGGAGCTGCCCTCCTCTATGGTTGAAAGTCATTTTACATTTGAGTTTCTGTTTCTTACATTAAGCATTAAAACTGAAAACATTAAAACTCATACAGAGGTCTGGAAAGATATATCCTCCATAACATCCAATATTGGACACATAATAGATTCCTAGTTGATCGACTAAGGGAACAATTTAAAATGCGCACATCCAATCATTATCTAGCGAAGAGAGTTATTGTAAAGAAACTCCCTTGTAAAAAGTATTGCCTCTTTCAGTGTCTCTGGCAGGGTAGCTTTCTCTATATTACTTAAAGACTCATTGGCATGTAACAGTAATCAGGAGGCCCAAGGTCTCTTTCATCTGAAGAGCATACAGCTCAGGAACTAACTTCCCACACAGGCTGGTAACCAAAACTTCGACGATGAACCCAGCATCTTCTGTGCATCTCATAATTCAGAGAGAAGGACTAATAAAATCAACATGTAATGAGTCAGTCAGATATTTGCAAAGTTGCCTTTGTAACTCTGGGTTCTATCTCATAGTATGTAATACAAATAATATCCTCCTTTCCCATTCCAATTGCTTTGGCTACTTAACAGATTACTCTGAAACCTGGTAATGTAAAACAATCATTTATTATGCTCCCAAGTGCTGTGAGTCAGGGGTTCAGATAGAGCATAGTGGGAAAGCCTCACCTCGGTGGGGCAGTTTGAAGCCTGGGGCTAGAATCATTTGAAACATCAGTCACTCACAGGTCTGGCTGTTGATGCCAGATAGATTGGAAGATCTGAGGGTTCTATAACTTCTCTCTATATATAGTCTCTCTATGTGGTGTTTTCAGGGCAGCTTCAGGGTATCTGGACTTCTTACAAGTTGGCTTAGGACTCCTCAGGTACAGGTCCGGAGAAAGACAGCTAGATGGAAATCACATTGACTTTTATGACCCAGCCTCAAAAGTTATGCAATATCACATTCCCTTATTCTATTGCTTCAGGAGTACAAGGTTCTGCCCAAGTACAAGGGGAGGGAACACAGATTCTACTTCTTGACGAAGGAGTGGCCATAACACTTTACATTACATTCCACTGTAAGAAGAATATGTGGGATGGGGAATGAACTGGTTCATGCTCCAGCCTAAACCTTCACCATTGCTCTAGGGCCTGTAGGGATTCTAGGATGTGAAGGCAAACAGATATGAAATTGGTCTGTCCTGAAGCTGAAATTCCTGCCAGGGGTGCCCATGGTGTGTAAAATAATGATAGTGTTGCCCTTAGGTTGGTTTGTTCCAAAGGAGCTCGAATGGGTCCTTGATAACTCCGTTAGGGTTTCTGCCTCAGAGAAAAAGATGCAGATCTGTGTGATTCCAAGAGAGCTCAGCCTGGAGTCAGATCCACAGGAAGCCTTGATGCTTGGTAACTGGAATCTTCTTACCTTTAAACTGTTTCCACAGATTTGAGCAGTTGTTAAGAGACAAAAAAAATGAATCAACAGGCTGATGATGCCTGTGCCTGAATTTTTAGAGTCTGAGAAGCACTTCAAGCTACATGTTTTATTGACATTTTAAACAAGCATTTGAAGTTCATTTCCGCTCAGTAAGCAAACAATCAGTTACTAGATATACACAGAGATGAGAGAAAGAAAGAACTGCCAAGTGGAGGATGCTGAGTGGTGGTGGGGATGCTGGGGTGAGGGTGGGACTGGAACAGGGATGTTAGGGGTTGTGTTGAAGGCAGGAGCTTCCCAGTGTGCTCTTAGGAGATGGGTGTGCACCCTGACCCTGCTTCCCACAGGGAGCAGAGAGCAGAAATACAAACAGATTACACCAAGTCAAGACTAGATCCTAGAGTGAAAGAGCTGTGTATCTTGAGTAAAGAGGAGGAGGAATGCTCCTTTCATCAGCATCCCTTAACCGCAAGGAATCCAAATCCTTTTCCGACAGCTTAAGCATTGCTGCAGTGAAACCACCATCACCCCAAATCAGGGACTGGTTACAAGAAAGTTTTCCATGTCACTGGGAATGACAATACTGGAAAAAAAAGAAAAGAAGCAAGCAGTATGGATGGGGAGTGAATTGCTAAAGGTGAAAAAGGTAAATAAATCAACTTAATCTGGAAGTCTCAAAAAGTGCTTGGGCTTAGCTAAGTGGGAGTGTAAGGTTGTCTAGGAGGTTTTGGAAACCAATTTCTAGCCCAATGCCCAGAGGCATTGTTTAAGATATGTTGAATAGGAATTGTCCTTAAATGAGGAGGTGAACTGAATTTGCTTAAAGAATTTGAAGGAATGTATCATTTCAAGACTCACAGAACTAGTCTCCTGTGAGAGTCAAGGACTAGGCCCCTGGGACTAAAATCCTGAAACAGGAAAAACCAGTGAGCCATAGGCTTGGGCCCATGGTCACCCAGAATCTGACCCAGAGGACAGGAGGGTATTTCCCTGGATTTTGGTACCTCAGGTGGGGGTGCAGACCCTCATATACTTGCTGCTGCTGAGTTGCTTCAGTCGTGTCTGACTCTTTGCAACCCCATGGACTGTAGGTTCCTCTGTTCATGGGATTCTCCAGGCAAAAATACTGGAGTGGGTTGCTGTTTCCTCCTCCTGGGGATCTTCCTGACCCAGGGATCTAAACTGTGTCTCCTACGGTTCCTGAATTGCAGATAGATTCTTTATCACTGAGCCACTAGGGAAGCCACGAACGTCCTCTTCAGTCAGGATGGCTGATCCCACGGAACTCAGAAGAAAAGAAGAGATGCCGCCTTGGGTACAGTCATGGTCCCTGGGAAATAAGAGACCGCTAGGAGCTCTGGAGGAGAAAAAGGCTTGTCTTGAACCAGAAAGGAAGCTAAGGAGGGGTAAGTGATTGTCTGGTTAGGAGGGTGGTTCATCTCCATTAGAGAATTGGGATCTCAAGCTGGAGTGGCTTGAAAAATGTGGACCAAGTTATACATATTTTTCATTGATTTGTGTAAATGCACATATAGTTATTGATATACGTAATTCTAGGCAATTTCTTTCTGAGTGCAGGGAAAGTCTTGGGCAACAATGTGCTTGAAACACCCTGTGATTTAGCTGCAGGGGTTGACAAGGCAGTGAGGTATCTTGTGTGTACTTGGGAGAGCTTAAAGAGAGGTCACAAGGCTCAGGAATAAACAAAGGAGGTATTAGTAGGTTTCTCTGTTGTCAAGTATAGGGATGATTTAAAAAAATTTTTTTATAAATTCCCACAAAAAGATAATACCCATTACATCTTTATATATGTTTTTTTAACAGAATTCCAATAATATAAAGGAATGGAGGGCTGAATATGTTCCAGCAGGTTTTCTTGATGCTTCACATATGTTAAGTCTCCATCATGTACAAGCTGTGAGACCTTGAGCAAGTTACTTCATCCCCTTGTGCCTCTGTATCCACATCTGTATAATAGGAGTAGTGATAATGGCTCCCTAATAGGGTGGGTATGAGGATTAAAAAGTAATGGCTACCAGTTATTGACTTTTTTGACTTCTTACCACATGGCAGTTATTCCAAGTGCTTCATATGAATAAACTCATTTAAATATTTTGTGTGTGTAAAGAAATATTTATTTTTTGAAAGTAGAATTGTACAGTATGTACTATTTTGTCATTTTAAATTACATTAAATAAAACAACTTCATTGAATAAATAACAGCTGGGACATTTTGTCTGTGTCATTCAGTGTCCTTATCACTTATCATATTAATAACTTCTTAGGGTGCCATAAAACTGATATCATAATTTAGTCAACCAGTTCCCTTTTCATGGACATATATGTAGTTTCCAGCTTTCACCTACTATAATCATTTTGATGAACAACTTAACAGCTAAAATTTCTCTCATATTCATGATGGTTTCTTCAGAATGACTTTCTAGAAGTGGAATAACTGCACATGCATTTTAAACAATGTCTATGCCTTTGCCTGGAGAATCCCATGGACAGAGGAGCCTGGTGGGCTGCAGTCCCTAGTGTCACAAAGAGAAGGACACGACTGAAGTGATATCACACACACACATGACTTTCAGGCAGGCCTGTTTGCATTTCTGTTTCTACCAGCAGTTTGGGTGTAGAGGATCTTCATGCTTCCCACCCTCCACTCTCACACCATGAGCAGCCTTCTGCCCCCAAACGTGAATTTGATAGGGGAAAATGTGTCTGCCTGTCATATTAATGTATATTTCTTCAGTTTTTGGAGAAGCTCCTCTTCACTTGAGTTGACCTTCACCTGGCAGTTAAATTCTCTTGTGACTCCCATACGACTTCCCTAGGATATATTCTTAGAAGTGAGGTTACTGAGTCAAGGGAATACCTATTTTATGGTTTTTATTATGGTGGCATATTGCTCCCCCAAGAAAGTTGTGCTAAATTACTTTCTTTGGTAGAGTAGGGGACTACTCATTTCCCCCACACCATAATCAACATCCAGTATTATTGTTGTTGTTGTTATTTTTATGTATTTACAGATTTAGTTATGCAGTATGTCATAACCAGAGGTGGGAGTATCAGGGGACAGATGTCAGCCCTAACAGGGTGCAGGGCCCTGGAGGACCTCGGTGTGTTATACACACCTTTAGTTGATGGACATGGGGGTATGAAGCAGGTACCATGGCAGCTGGTGGAGTGGAGAACCTAGGGGCTCTGGGTAGCCACTCTTTATTAGCCAGTCTGGAAGTATCATGCTGCTTGAACAGAGAGTATGACTTTATCAGTTAAACCTGCTGCATCCCACTCCCGGTCCTGGCCCTACAGTGCATCTCATTAATTATTTATGAGGTTAAATGTTATTTATTGCCTATTTACATGTTTTTCCTGTTGTTAGTTGTATGTTAATTTTCTTTGCTCCTTCCTATTTTTTTCTCATTGATTGGTACAGACATTTTATATATATATATATATTTATATTTATATATTATATTAATATATTTATATATATAGAGAGACTGCCATTTATGTTGAAAATATTTCCTTCAGTTTGGTATGCAATGTTCAACTTTAGTTAAGATGTTTTTTTCCCTATGAAGAGATTTTAAATATTCAGTTCAGTTCAGTCACTCATTCATGTCTGACTCTTTGCAACCCCATGGACTGCAGCATGCCAGGCTTCCCTGTACATCACCAACTCTTGGAGCTTGCTCAAACTCATGTCCATCAAGTCGGTGATACCATCTAACCATCTCATCTTCTGTCGTCCCCTTATCCTCAGGCCTTCAATCTTTCCAAGCATCAGGGTCTTTTCAAATGAGTCAGTTCTTCGCATCAGGTGGCCAAAACACTGGAGCTTCAGCTTCAACATCAGTCCTTCCAATGAGTATTCAGGACTGATTTCCTTTAGGATTGACTTGTTTGATCTCCTTGCAGTCCAAGGGACTCTCAAGAGCCTTCTCCAACACCACAGTTCAAAGCATCAATTCTTTGGTGCTCAGCTTTCTTTATGGTCCAACTCTCACATCCATACATTAAATACTAGTGTAGTTAAATTTACCAGTCTTTTACCCTTTATGGTTTCTGCCTTTGATACCATGGTAATAAAGCTTTTTTCTTCACCAGGATTACATAAATGTGTATCTACTTTTCATTTCATCAGTTCATTTTATACCTTTAAATGTTTATGTTGATGCATGGTGTAAGGTATGGGGATTGTTTTCCCCCCTCCCCCCAGTGGTTTCTCCAGGTGTCTCACACTATTGCCTTGAGATGACTTACTCTCACATATCTAATTTTTGTATGTACTTGGGTCTGTTTCTGGACTTTCTGTTTTGTTGATTTGTTTGTCTATTTCTCTACCATACCACATTGTTTTCAACCTTTCAGTGTTGTGGTCCATTTTAATACCCAATCAGTGAATAGTTAATGAATCTCACTTTCAAATATTTCTTTGCTATTTATCTCTGTTATTTTCCAGCTGAACTTCCAAATCATGACGTCAAGTTTCAAGGAAATTCCATTTGCATTTCAGTTGGTGTCCAAACAAACTTACAAATTATTTCGAAGGGACTGACATCTTTCCAAAAATTCACCTTCTCATTCTGAGCAGCATGTCCAGTATGCTATATTTCCTTGATTCTAAGACATCACCAAGCATGAGCCGCATCATTAATCTGATAACAGATTTTTGAAAGCCAAACATTATGTTCTATTCAGAATTTAATGATTCTTCTAAGTCACTCTTATCCATGGACAGTAATCACAGTGACAGAGTCCCTCCCTCTGTACTTCCCAGCTTAAGCAATCAGGAAATTTATTATCTTACATATTTGGAAGTTCTGAGGTCAAACAAGCTTCAACGTTGGGTGATTCAGCTGGTCAACAATGTTGTCAAGGTTGCAGCTTGGGTCCCTTTTTCTTCTCTACCTTTCTGATTGGACCGGCGCCCCCTTCAGGCTGCTGGATGAAGCGTTTCCAGCACTCAGTTCAGTTCAGTTCAGTCGCTCAGTGTCCGACTCTTTGCGACCCCATGAACTGCAGCACGCCAGGCCTCCCTGTCCATCACCAACTCCCGGAGTCCACCCAAACCCATGTCCATCGAGCAGGTGATGCCATCCAACCATCTCATTCTCTGTCGTCCCCTTCTCCTCCCGCCTTCAATCTTTCCCAGCATCAGGGTCTCTTCCAATGAGTCAGCTCTTCGCATCAGGTGGCCAAAGTATTGGAGTTTCAGCTTCAACATCAGTGATTCAGCTGGTCAACAATGCCATCAAGGTTGCAGCGTGGGTCCCTTTTCCTGCTCTGCCTTTCTGATTGGACTGGCGCCCCCTTCAGGCTGCTGGGTGAAGCGTTTCCAGCACTGCATCTCAGAAAAGAAAGGGGCTGCCAGCCACTTTTTTTCTTAGGAATGAGGACTCGTGCTAGAAACCCCAAGAGTTTTTTTTTTCCTCATTGCAAGAAGAGGGTCACCATCCCAGTCTGAAACCAGTCTCTGACTAGAGATGGTGGTGGTTGGTGGTCTCTGATTGGCACCATAATTGTTTAAGGCCAAGTAGAATGCAGCCTAGAGGTGATGGTGGTGGCTGGAGATCCTGGACCTTGATGACTAAGAAAATAAATGTGAACGACAACAAAGAATACCTGCCGGTGAGTTAACGTGCTTAATTTAGTTAAACTTTGTCTTGCTGAGTTGATATTGGGTTGGCCAGAAAGTTCCTTCTGGTTTTTCTGTACCATCTTAACAGAAAACCCAAATAAACTTTTTGGCCCAATCAATATTACTGGAAGTTAAAAATGTGTTCTGAAAATCAGCTGGGAGGTTTTTCTGTTGTTTTCTTTTTTTTCTACACCAGGCAGATTTGGGGATCTTAATTCCCGGACACTCTGAGGTAAGAACTTAGAGTCCTAACAACCAGGAAATTCCCTGGGAGCTTTTGACCGATAGAAGCTCAGCATCTCATGGACAATTCTTCAAGCTGGGGTGACTCCAATCTCTCCTAGCCTTGAAAATTTTGAGTCAATTCTGAAGGACTGTTTAACTGAGCTGCTTTGTACATGACAGGAAAAATTCTGTGTAACACAATTTTCTGCTTCAGAATTTCATCATAATGTAATCTTTTTTCAAAGTTACATAAATTGGTAATTAGGGATACAGATTCAAGTTAAAAGGGCAAACTGAACTACAAAAGTGTAAATACACAACTGAAACAAGAGTCAGATGAACAAATTCTATGCATGGAGTATTTCCCACATGCATGGCTAATAACCACAGCATTTTAATTTATTTCTGTGCCTGGTGGCTGGTTAAGTTTCTTTTGACATTGAGAGTAAGATATACATTGATTTCCACAACATTAAAATGTGAAAAATTCTTCGTTTTAGAATAGAGATAGTAAAACAGAATGGTGATTTATATAATGCTATGTTAGGACACAGAATTAAGCTTAAAGTCCATCTGAATAGTAAATGACTGAAAGTAATAGGATGCTAAGGTAAAATGTTACTAAAGTACTAAGATAAGGTAAATTTACTAAGGTAAAATGTTAAGTAATTTTTTTTAAGTTACAAAGGTACTTAAGGGAAAGTAAAAATGTTTACTAAGGTAAAATGTTAAGTTATGCACTTCATTTAAAAAAATCAGTATGATGTGGAAGATAACAGCAATAGTGCACGTGAAAAAAGTCTGAGGGATTTTGACAACATCAAGTTCAAGGTAAGCCATCTAATAAAATGGATAGTAGCAGGCTAATATTTTCATACGTTAATTTTTGTTTCACTCTGCATTTCATTTCCTTTTCTCTTGTTTTAGGCAAGCAGTTTTCCAGAAAAACCCTAATCCTTTAGGAGAACTCAGTCTAAGGAGCTCAAAGGGAGAAGGGGAATTCAGTGCAGTCACTGAAGGTTGATAATCTTTCCCAAGCTAGAAATTTTTTCCAAACTGAGGGGGGCAGAAGAGGGAGAGAGAGGTTGGAGGTGGACTTTCTCTTCATGGTATTCAGCTGGAAATGTCCAGATCCCAGAGAATGACTTGTGGGGATGCCAGGCACACAGGCATTTAGATGGCCTCAGAAAAAAGATCTCTTGCCTCTCATGGGACACAGTCCCAGCAGGGAGTCATCCAATGGACCCTGGGAACAGAGGTCCATGAGCCTTTCAGGGGAAACCTGTGAGGACAGGTGGCTGATGACCAGTGGGACCTCCCAGAGATACCAAGGCACTGATTGCATAGAATCCTGAAACACTGACGTAATTCTGGGGAAGATTCCACCAGGGATAACCAAGTTATCCAATTTCCTACCATCCTGTTGGAAAGGAGACATAGCATCAGAAACTGAGTTATGAAAAATAAAGGGGTATTTCTTGCACATTAGAATTTGGCCACGGAGGTACCTACAGCTCCTAAGGTTGGACTGAACCGACAGCAGCAGCTCTGAGGTAGCCTGTGGTCCTCTGCACCAGACACTGTATTTTGTTCCTGAGGCCTGGGTTTTAAGTATGCAAGAAAATGGGAATGCGTTTGTCCCTCTAGGGCGTGCTCAAGATTCCCTCTCCCACCTTAGACATTCCCCTGGGATGTGACTAAGAGGCAAAGAAGTCACAGGGCCCTCCTGTGAGGACCGTGGACATGGTCTAAATGAGTCTTGTTCTTCTTTTGTGAGGTCTGTGAGAAAAGATGCTCCAGCAGCTGCTGCCAGTCTGGGAAGCTGGGAAGCCTGAGGTGGGTCAGTTGCACTTTGACCTTACGAGAGAGCCCTCACTTTTCCTTTCTCTCTGGAATGGGCTGAGTTTAAGATGTGGGTTTGGGGAAGCAGATCCATTTGGTTTTAAAACTGGGTCTTAGGCTCACAGCTGGAGCCTCATAGTTGTACACAAGCCCATCCAGCTCGCAAGGGGCAAAAGTCTTGTTAAATAAGGTGATTTGAGGGAGGCTGATGGAGTGACGCACTCCTAGTAATTTGGAAGACCACCGTTCCCCACCTGACAAGCCTAGCAAGCCTGCTTCACTGCTACAAAGTCTGTGCGAGACCAGCCCCGAGTTGGAGGCTCACCTTCCCTCAAGCACACCAGGATTAGTCCAGTCAGCCTGCCTTCCAGTTTATGGCTGCCCCTACATAAGTCCAAGACTTCCAGCATGGAGTGGGTTGCCATGCCTTACTCCAGGGGATCTTCCTGACCCAGGGATCAAACCCAAGTCTCTTATGTCTCCTGCCTTGGCAAGCAGTTTCTTTACCCCTAGTGCCACCTAGGAAGCCCCTGAGTACACATATACCACCAGAAACCCAAGACCCCCAGGGTATCCCCACCCAGAAAACCTGTTTCCACAAAGTAGTGGGTTGATTCCAATCTGACTGTCCTCCCGTCCTTTTCTGCCCCCAGTCCTCCTACTGTGCCTTCTGGAATTTAGTTTGTCACCAGAAATATTGCCTGAGTCTTCAATCTCTGCTTTGAGTGAGCTTGTCTCATGGAAACCTGGCTCTGTTTTCACAGTGCTCTTTTTCTATCTTTCTCAAGGTCCAACACTTTGGCCACCTGATGTGAAGAGCCAACTCATCGGAAAAGACCCTGATGCTGGGAAAGCTTGAGGGCAAGAGGAGAAGGGGGCGACAGAGGATGAGATGGTTGGATGGCATCACCGACTCAATGGACAGGAGTTTGAGCAAACTCTGGGAGATTGTGAAGGACAGGGAAGCCTGGCGTGCTGCAGTCCCTGGGGTCTCAGAGTCGGACACAACTTAGTGACTGAACAACAAGATACAAGAGGCTGGATACTGTGGTCCTTGCTCCTTGTGTTACTCCAGGAAGTCTCTCCCTCTTTCTTCCTCAAAACCCCCAGTCTCTGTGTGCCGTCGGACTCTACTCACAAGCTGTCCTTCCTTGTTAAAGTCACCGTCACGTCTCCTCTAGTAGGACTGTAGCAGCTTTTTCACTGTCTTCCTTTCTAGCGCTGCTCCCATCAGCATTCTGGGTGACTTCAAAGTCTACATAGATGATTCATCTCACCCTTGGTCTTTCAGTTCTTTCCATGTTCCTACCTGAAACCTTGTAAAGTAACTGGACCGTCTCCAAAGTCTAGATTTCAGCACCCTCATCTCTGCTTACTATGGCCACCTCTTTCCATATCCTTTAGCCTGATTACTCCAGTGATTCTTCAATTCCATAGAAACCTCCAATCCTTGACTGCCACTCTTCTTCCTCATAGTCTCATTTATTTCCTCATCCAACATACATTCCAAGGTCCATACTCTTGCAAACACAATTCCTTTGTTCTTCAGTTGCTCCCTAGTATTCTCCAAGCAAAACAGATAAACATGACCCTGGATAAACTCATCTGTCTATCTGCTCCACTCCTGAACAACAAACATGGCTGAAGAAAAGTCTCATCACCATGCTGAATGTTCTTGCTTTTCATCTATGACCATAAATCTCAAGAGGTGTCTTAGTGCTTGCTACCCAGATGTCCCGCCACAATTTGCTTTTCCATTCATTTGTTTTTGCTCTCCAAGAGGACTATTGCACATCTCACTGTCTCCATAAAGTACAACATCCCCTTCCTCTTCTTATTCTCAGCTGGCAACCTCATCTTTATTTCAGTAATGAAAAGGAATAATATCTCATCTTACCATCGTCCAGTTAACCAACCTACTTACATGTGTCCCCATCTACTCTGCTTTTGCTTTAGGTGCAGCAGAGACATTATCTTGTTTTCCTGTCTAAGACTAATTTAACTCATGCCCTGGAGCCCACCTTCCTGGCCTCCCGTAATTATCCCTTATTGCTCCTCCATCATTAAAATGTTACCTTCTCTACTGGATTATTATTTCTTTATTTTATTTTGTTGACCTCATCCTGCAGGTTGTGGCATTTTAGTTTCCTGACCAGGGACTGAACCCAGGCCCTAGCAACAAAAGTGCTGAGACCTAACCACTGGACTGCCAGAGAATTCCCTGGATTACTTCTTAAAATTTTTATTGAGCTACTGGATTACTCTTATAAAAAAAATAAACATACCAGGATATCTGTCAAATTAAATGAAACCTTTCATCATCTTCAAATCCCTTTTTGCTATTGCCCCCTCTCCACCCTTCTTTTTGACTTGGTGTTGAAAAGCTGTTTATACTGTCTCTACTTTCTCACTTCCATTTTTCACCCTAACCCACTTTAATCCAGCTTTTATCTGCACAACTCCACTGAAAGGACTCTTCTCAACATCACCAGTGCCTTCCATTCTTTCAAATCCTAAGTTTAGTTTTTCAGTCCACATTCGACTAGCTTCTTGGCCTCTTTGGACACAGTTAATCATTCTCTTCTTGAAGCAGCTTCTATACTACCCTCTCCTGGCTTTCCTCCTTCCTTGCTGGAAGGTTTTTCTTAGCCTCCTTGGCTGGCTCACTCTCTTCTAGGCCTCTAGATGTTGGAGATCTTGGATTTCTCGTCTTGACTTATTTATTTTCTCTCAGGTGGTCTTCCCAGGTGGTGCTAGTGGTAAAGAATCTGCCTGCCAATGCAGGAGACACAAGAGATGTGGGTTTGATCCCTGGGTTGGGACTATCCCCTGGTGAAGGAAATGGCAACCCACTCCAGTATTCTTGCCTGGAAAATCCCATGGACAGAGGAGCCTGACAGGATACAGTCCATGAAGTTGCAAAGAGTCAGGCATGACTGAGTGACTGAACACAGGATGACCTTATTAGTCCCGTGGTGTTAATACCATCTTTGTGGTGATGACTCCCAAATGTATATTTTCAGTCTGATCTCTATCCTGAACAATAGACTCATATATACAATTATTTACTTAACAACTGAAAACAACTCAAACTTAACATGTCTAAAACTGTTCCCTCAGCCCGTTCCTTCCCTAGTCATCCCGATCTCAGGAAATGACTCTGCTAGTCATTGCTCACTGTTCTCCTCTTCACTGGCTTGGGTGAATTAACCATCTCTGATTCCTCTGTTTTCCTCATACCATACAATCCAAACTACTGACAAGTTCTGCTGACTCTAAAAATATTCATCCCCAACCTGACCACCTCCCACTTCTTCCACCAATCCCACCCTGATCCAAGACACTACATTCTGCTTAGATGACTGCGATAGCCTCTTGATTTGTCTCTCTTCTTCCATTCCTGCTCCTCTAAGACCAATTTTCCATGTATTAACTAAGAATTATCTTTTAAAATGTAAACCATATTTTAAAATATGCATTATTCTTCTGCTCAAGATTCTCCAGTGCCTTCCCATCACACTTGAAATAAAATCCAAACTGCTTACTTCATTTCACCAACCCTACCTACTCCAACCCCCAAGTCTCTCTGATCTTATCTCCTTTTCCTCTCTGCCCTCTGATCCACTGGCCTCATTGCTTCCTTTAAACCTAAGCTTTCCTTTTATGGGATATTTGCATGGGCTGTATTTTCTGTCTGCAATACACTGCCCTATACTGTCTCATGTCTGATGACCTCACTTCAATCAGGTCTTAAGAATTAACTTATCATGACACAGACAGATGGAGAGATATACCATTCACTTGGATTGGTGGAATCAATATTGTGAAAAGGACTATACTACCCAATGTGATCTACAAATTCAATGCAATCTCTATCAAACTACCAATAGTACTTTTCACAGAACTAGAACAAGAAATTTCACAATTTGTATGGAGACACAGAGGACACCGAATAGCCAAAGCAATCTTGAGACAGAAGACTGGAACTGGAGGAATCAACCTTCCTGACTTCAGGCTATATCACAAAGCTACAGTCATTAATACAGAGTGAAGTAAGTCAGAAAGAGAAAGACAAATGTTGTTTATTAATGCATGTTTATAGAATCTAGAAAGATGGTGCTGATGAGCCTATCTGCAGGGCAGCAGTGGAGACGCAGACATGGAGAACAAACTTGTGGACACAGTGGGGGAGGGAGAGGGTGGGACGAGAGGGTAGCCTGGATACATATACATTACCATGTGTAAAATAGCTAGCTGATGGGGATTTGCCGTGTGACACAGGGAACGTCAACCCAGGGCTCTGTGACAACCTAGAGGGGTGGGATGGGCTGGGAGATGGGAGGGAGGCTAAAGAGAGAGGGGGACATATGGATACCTATGGCTGGTTCATGCTGATGTACAGCAGAAACCAACACCACACTGTCAAGCGATTATCCTCCAATGATTTTTTTAAAGAATTATCAGTGGAAACTTCCCTGACCATCCTGTCTAAGGTAATTGCTCATCTCCATGGCTCTTTGTCACCTGATCCTGCTTTATTTTTTTCTCTGGCACTTACATTATATCAACATTGTACTGTATATTTGCTTCTCATTGCCTGTTCCCTGTATTGGAATGTAAACTCATGAGCGAAGGCTTTTTCTGTCTTCTCTCAATCGTTATATCTCCAGTGCTGAAACAATGACTCTGATGTGAAATTTGATTCCGAAATCTTAGCACTCTGCGCACTGATGCCAAACAGAAATACGGAGACAGATCTATGAAAAAGAAGGAAAGAGTGGCTTTATTTCTTTGCCAGGCAAAGAGGGAGCACAGCAGGCTAATGCCTTAGAAGCTACAAACTCTCCCTGAGGAATAGGAAGAGCTCTTGTAGACAGGGTTCCTGGTCAGGGGATAGGTGACAAGGGTCAAGGCAGTGACAGGCTTGAAGTTTTCTGATGGGTTGGCGGTGAGGTAAGTAGGAGCCAGCGTCATCAGTCTTTAGGTTTCAACTGACCTGGGGTCTATGTGTTTGTGGGCGGCATATCATCATTAATTGTTAACTTCTCCCACCAGAACAGTCTTACAGAGACTGAAAGATCTTTTTGTGTAGCCATTGATGGGGAACCAGGACCTGGCCCCAAGAATGATCCCTGGACCAGGAAGATCCCCCAGAGGAGAAAATGGCAACCACTTCAGTATTCTTGCCTGGACACCCCATGGACAGAGGACCCTGGCAGGCTACAGTCTACGGGTCACATAGAGTCGGACACAACTGAGCACACACACAATACTCAGGGAAGGAGCCAGGAGTCAGCAAACTGACCTTGAGATCCAGCTGGATGAAACAGCCTAGGAGATCCTTCCTCACTCCAAGAGCCTATGATTCAAATTCTAATGCTGTTCATCAACTGGGATTAGCTGAAGGCCCTTGGGCATGTTATTAAACCTTTTGGGCCTCCATTTTGTCATCTTTAAAACATAAGTTAAGCTACAGTCTCTTCTGGCTCTGGAGTCCCATGCTTTTCTTAATTTTTGCAAATTTAAAATATTTGAAACATGAGCTATAATTGTCATATAACGTGGTATTAGTTTAGGTGAACAGCATAATGATTTGATATATGTGTCTTTTGTGAGATGATTACCGTGACACAGTAGTAACCCTTATCTGTGGTCTTGCTTTGTGTGGTTTCAGTTACCCTTGGCCAACCATGGTCTGAAAATATTAAATGGAAGATTCCAGAGGTAAATAGTTTGTAACTTTTAAATTGTGTGCCATTCTGAGCAGCATGATGAAATCTTGCATCGTCCAGGGACATGGATTATCCCTTTGTCCAGCATATCCTGCCCACTTGTCACTTAGTAGCCATCTTGGTCCCCAGATCAAATTGACTGTCACAGTATTGCAATGCTTGTGTTAAAGTGACCCTTATTTTATTTAATAATGGCCCCAAGCGTAGTGATGCTGGCAATTCGGATGTGCCAAAGACAAGGTATGAAGTGTTTCATTTCAGTGAAAAGGTGAGAGTTCTCAGCTTAATCAGGAAAGAAAACAGAATTGTCTGTTGAGATTGCTAAGACTGGCAGTAAGAAAGATTTTTCTATCTAAAAAACTGTAAGGGAGGAAAAGGAAATTCATGTTAGCTTTTTTGCTGCACTTCAAACTGCAGAAGTTGCAGTCACGGAGCATGATCAGTGTTTAGTTAAGATGGAAAAGGCATTGAATTTGTACAAGATACTTGAGAGGGAGAGAGACCATAGTCACATAATTCCTATTACAGTATATTGTTACAATTGTACTTTATTATTATAATAGTTATTATTAATATCTTACTGTACCTACTTCATAAATTAGCTTTATCACAGGTATGTATGTATAGGAAAAAATATATATAGGGTTCAGTACTAGCCAAGATTTCAGGCATCCACTGGGGTCTTGGATTGTATCTCCTGTGGATAAGAGCATGCTGCATAAGTTTAGTTAGCATCCAATACCACACACATTTAAAATTATTTTGTCTTGTGCGGAGAACTTTTAAGGCTCTTAACAACGTTCAAATATAAAATACAGTATTATTAGCCATAGTCACCACGCTGTACGTTACATCCCCAGGACCATGCATCTATTTTCTACCTTGTCTCTCTTTATTTGTAGCTTTGATTGTAGCTAGTTACAAGAGAAAGTGTTTTTTTTTTAAAAAATGTTTGTTGAAATGAAATGAAAAGTAGTAAATACTCAATAAATTTTTGTTGATTGATGGCTAGGTTTAGGGTTAATCAAAGGAGACCATTCAAAACAGGAGGAAAAGCCACATCTTAAAAGCCAGGAGCTTCACAAACCTTGGCTCATTTCAGAGCTTAACATGAAAGCTGTTATTTAAGTTGTGCTTCTGAAGAGGGTTGGAACAGGCAGGCAGCAACCTACCATCATAGGACTGCTGTGGGCCAGTACATGTTCTGCCAACTATGCCTGCTGCCTGAAAGAGGCTTCCCCTGTGTGGCTTTATCAAAGGCCGGGCTGGCTGCTGGGCACACAGAGCTGCTCCTGTGTGGGCACAGAGACTCCTTGTCGGGCTGCCCCTCAGAGGAGCCACAGGGCTGGTTTCCATCTCCTCTGTAGGGAGGAGGATAAAGTTTGAGAGGGAGGCCTATGGGGTTTGTCCAGATCCCAGAAGTAGCAGGTAAGACGAGCCGTATTCATGGGCACATCTATGGATGCTGGCGCCTCAGGCTGGTGACTTTGGCTGCAGTTTCCAGCTACTTTGTTTTTAAGAGAATACCTAGAAAAGAGCTGCGTTTTAAAGTCAGGGACATTATCTCTTGCTGAGGATCAGATCGGGGGGCTCCTTGTCTGCAGGAACTTCTGTGGCTCCTGTCAGCTAAAGGCAGCTGTTCAGCAGGTCAGATTGCCTGGCTGGGGCTTGGGCTCTCCCAGTAGAGTATCCCTTCCATTTCTGCTGAGGGCCATTCCAAAGATTATGGCCTTGGTGAGGACCCCCAGGTGGTGACTCAGTGACTCTCACTCTTAACCCCACTCAGGTTCTGGTCTCACCAAGCCACACTCAGGAGTCCTCCAGTGCCCTCACTACCTGATCGCCTTCCTTGTTCTTCCCTGAGTCCTGTCTACAGGGATAAACCTCCAGGATTCATCAGAGAGCTAAGGACAGGATGCCATCCCAAGTGTCTTTTTCCAAACACATCCCCGCAGGGCAGAGAATTTGCATTAACCAGGCATCCATTCTGTGTGAGGCACCCACTATGAGTTTTACACTAATTCTGTTCAGGGTGGGGTGTGAGACCCTCAAGGACGACCCACTGGGGAGTAAGAAGAGCACACTAAGACTTCTATTTACATTTATATTCTAATCCAGTAAATAAGAAAGAAATTAAGTATGTGCTGTGCTGTGCTTAGTTATGTCCACCTCTTTGGGACCTCACAGACTGTAGCCCACCAGGCTCCTCTGACCTTGGGGATTCTCCAGGCAAGAATATTGGAATGAGTTGCCATTTCCTTCTCGAGGGGATCTTCCTAACCTAGGGATCAAACCCATGTCTCCTGCATTGCAGGTGGATTCTTTACTTTCTGAGCCACCAGGGAAGCCCAAGAATACTGAAGAGGGTAGCCTATCCCTTATCCAGGGGGTCTTTCTGACCCAGGAATTGAACCAGGGTCTCCTGCATTGCAGGCAGATTCTTTACCAACTGAGCTACCAGGGAAGCCCTGAAATTAAGTAAACTTGTATTTAATGGAAACTAGCACCGACATGCCCAGCTCATGAGGTATCTTGGGGCTGGGGTGGGGGTTACAGTGATGCAGAAGCTGACGTGGCATCCCCAGGCTTTTGTTTGCTCATTTTTAGTGTATTGAGACAAACTGTGGTGAACATGAATGGATTTATGGATTTTAAAATAATCCTCACAAAGTGAACAAATGCCTTAAACAGAGGCCACAGGTTGAGTTCCTTTCAGTTCAGTCACTCAGTCGTGTCTGACTCTTTGCAACTCCATGGACTGCAGCACACCAGGCCTCCCTGTCCACCACCAACCCCCAGAGTTTACTCAAATTCATGTCCATTGAGTCGGTGATGCCATCCAACCACTTCATCCTCTGTCGTCCCCTTCTCCTCCCACCTTCAATCTTCCCCAGCATCAGGGTCTTTGAAAATGAGTCAGTTCTTTGCATCAGGTGGCCAAAGTATAGGAGTTTCAGCTTCAGCATCAGTCCTTCCAATGAATATTCAGAACTGATTTCCTTTAGGATAGACTGGTTGGATCTCCTTGCAGTCCAAAAGACTCCTAAGAGTCTTCTCCAACACCACAGTTCAAAAGCATCAATTCTTCTGTGCTCAGCTTTCTTTATAGGCCAACTCTCACATTCATACATGACTACTGGAAAAACCATAGCTTTGACTAGATGGACCTTTGCTGGCAGAGTAATGTCTCTGCTTTTTAATATGCTGTCTAGGTTGGTCATAACTTTTCTTCCAAGCAGCAAGCATCTTTTAATTTCATGGCTACGGTCACCATGTGCAGTGATTTTGGAGCCCCCAAAAATAAAATCTGTCACTGTTTCCACAGGTTGATAATAATACTAAAATTTGAATATAAACAAACAAAAATAGTAGAGAAACATTTTCACTTCCAGAATAAACTGTATCATGCTACAAAACAAAAACAATGGCAATCCAATCAGATTTGACAAGATGCTGGTAACAAAGGAAGAAACTGGTAAAGAAGAGTATCTGAACTCTGAATTTGCATCCACTATCTTTATGGGGACCCTCCCTCTAAGTTTACAGCCTGTTTTGAGACAGTAGCTAAGGATGATATAAAGCTGTTACATTTAGCAACGTATTCAAAAACTAGGCATGAAAAACATGAAGGCAGGTCTCTACAGCTTTTCAGAAATGTTTAAAGTCATGAAAAATCAGCCCTGTTTGTAAGGAAATTTTATTAAACTTAATAATACGGGTTTAAAGTCTCTTTTGAAGTTTCTAATGCAATAGAGTATTAGTCGCTCAGTCGTGTCGAACTCTTTGCGACCCCACGGGCTGTAGCCCACCAGGCTCCTCTGTCCATGGAGTTCTCCAAGCAAGAGGAAAAGACAAAGTCACGCACTATTGGAGAAACACATCCTAACTTCCTGGCTGAAACACACAGAAAACAATATGGCAAAAAACTATGATGTATTCATCTTTCAGAAAAAGAAAATTAAAAATTGTTGAATGATGTTTAAAAAAACCTTGCTTAAGATTTGAAGCAGGAAATATTAGCATAAAGCACTAAATTTCTCAGGCTTCCCTGGTGGCTGAGACAGTAAAGAATCTGCCTGGAATGCAGGAGACCTGGGTTGGATCTCTAGGTTAAGAAGATCCAGAGGAGAAGGGCATGGCTATCCACTTCAGTATTCTTGCCTGGAGAATTCCGTGGACAGGGAAGCCTGGTGTGCTACAAGCTCATAGGGTCACAAAAAGTTGGACGTGATTGACACCACTTTCACTTTCACTAGATTTCTCAGTGAGAGACAGAAGTGGAACATTTGGATAGAAGTGATGCTACGTCTATCATGTTTCACCTTATGGTAATTCCTAAATTCTATTTCAATGAAGAAATTACATGAACATTTTGCTTCTTTTTAGAATATAAAAAGTCATAAGAGCTTGTAGTAAACACACTAGTAGTGAGAAAAAGCTGGATAAAGATTTTAGAAAGTCATTAAATGTTTTTTCATCCATTAGAGAACTGAGGTCTCAAATCAAATTCCAAAGGGGTGAGAAGCTCTTTTGGGGAGAGCTTCCATACTCATCTTTGCTAGAGTATGGAGGAAAGAAGAAGTTGCCCAAAGAGCAGACAGGTAAGAAGAAATCAGCTGAAATTTTAATGAATTCTTAGGAGTCAACTTTGGTTCAAGGAGGACAATTTTGAATCCTCAGAAGGCCCACACCCAAGCAGAACCCCAGTTCCTTGCCAGCTGTTTTCTCTGGGCTTCTACCAAGTTCTCATGGAGAAGACTGGGGATGGAGACCTGAGAAAGCCCTCTCCTCTGTTTTGCAGAGGCATGGGAACCTCATCTGCTCCCCAGATTCTTCTTTCATATGATGCAAAAGCCAGGTGCTTCTGGAGTGAGGACGGGAGGGAAAATCTGTAGTCCCTTGGCTATAGGCAAAAAGCAGCTACCACTGGACTAGAGGTAGAAGTAAAACCATCTGCTAGGGGAAGAAAAGGAAATATGCTTGGGGGTTTACAACTTATGTAGAATCTAAATATTAGTCAAAGTAGCATGAAGGATGAGCAGGAGGGATGGAAGTATTCTGTTGTAACATTCTACAGCTATACTTATATTTGGCAGCAAACTACATATTGTAAACTGCAGAGCAATCACCAAAAAGTAAAATAAAGAGGTATAACTATTAATCCAGTGTGTTTGTGTGTGTGTGTTCAGTCGTGTCCATCTCTTTGTGACCCTATGGACTGTAGCCCACCAGGCTCCTCTGTCCATGGGATTCTCCAGGCAAGAATACTGGAATGGGTTGCTATTTCCTCCTCCAGGGGATCTTCCTAACACAGGGATCACACCCACCTCTGCTTCATCTCCTGCATGGGCAGGTGGATTCTTTACCACTATGCCTCCTGGGAGGCCCATTTAGCTAGTATTAGAGCTTAAATGGAATTATATAAAAAATTCTCATTAATCAAAAAGAAGGCAGGGAAAGAGAAAAAAACAAAGATGGGATAAATGATCAAATGGTAGATTTAAATCCAATCGTATTTATAGTTACATTAAATGTAAATGTCCAAATAGTCCAAATAAAAGGCAGAGAGTTTCAGACTGGAAAAAAAAAGCAGTATTTTCTATAAAAAACTCCTATTTTTAATAAAAAGACATAGGTAGGTTAAAAAAAATTGAAAGAGATGTCATGTAAGCAGTAATTTTTAAAAAGGTAGAATGGCTATATGAATACTAGACAAAGTAGACTTCAGAACAAGGACTATTATCAGTTAAAAAGAGGCATATTAAAGGAGTCAGTTCATTAAGAAGACATAACAACTCTAAAGGGCTTCTCTGGTGGCTCAGACAGTAAAGAATCCCGCCACTATGCAAGAGATCCAGGTTTGATCCCTGGGTCGAGAAGATCCCCTGGAGAAGAAAATGGCTACCCACTCCATTATTCTTGCCTGGAGAATCCCATGGACATAGGAGCCTGGGGGGCTACAGTCCATGGGGTTGCAAGGAGTCAGATATGACTGAGCAACTAACATTTCACACTTTCACTTTCAACAGCTCTAAGGGTTTTCCAGGTGTCACTAATGGTAAAGAACACACTATAAGAGATGCAGGTTTGATCCCTGGATCAGGAAGATCCCCTGAAGGAGGGAGGGCATGGCAACCCACGCCAGCGTTCTTGCCTGGATAATCCCATAGACAGAGGAACCTGCTGGGCTATAGTCCATAGGATTGCAAAGGGTCACACATGCAACTTAGTAGCAGCAGTAACAACTCTAAATGTATATGCACTTGATGAAAGAGCTTCAAAACATAAAGCAAACACTGATGGAGTGGAAAGAAGGAATAGACACATCCACTCTATTAGTTGGAAACATCAGACAAGTTCACCCTTAGCTCACCCAACATTGGCGGTTATGATCCTGAAATTTCTTCAAGCTATATCCTCTCTTTCTAAAAATCACCTAAGGGAAGATGCAGATGCCTTAGCATGATTTCCTCATTTCTGTCCTGAATCGGTAAGCATGGTCAAGTCTTAATTAGACTTTTATACCAAAGTCTATTATTTATAGATGTCCATAATGGAGAAGAGACAGATCACAGGTTAGAGGAAATACAGACCAATGTCTATCTGGACCTCTTCATTTTACTGTTGGGAACAATGAGGGCCAGAATCCTGAAATAAAAGACCTGAGGTCACACCACTGGTTAGCTGTAGAGCCAGGACTAGAACAAGGACACCTGCCCTCAGTCCAGTGCTGTTTCTGGCAAAGGAGGAGAAAGGTGTGGGGATCAGAGTGGAGGGCAGAAGAGGAGGGAAGGAGAGAAGATGTGAATTATGTGACGTTTCCGAACTTCAGGCCCCGCAGTACTGTAGTGGAAGGAGGTTGGGAATGGTACATACACTGGACATAGGGACACCATGAGGAGCCTCAGGGACTTGGGGGGCCATCACACGGGAAAATTCAGTGATGGATCAAGACGAGCAAGCCAAGGGAAAAGATTTCCTCTTGGAAATCGAGTGAAGAAGTCTTGCTGTGATCATTTTCCTTATGTCCCCAATAATCAATAGAGTTTCTGGAACATAGGGGACCAATCTTTCCACATATATCACCCCTACACTCATCCCTGCCTGGCTTTATATATTTCAGTGTAGGTATGTTTTTCTCTGAAAGAACTCATGTGGGGCTGAAGACACTGCTCAAAGCAGAGCTCCTCAGTCCAAGCAGGGTACAGATATACCCAAGGTCCTGCCTGCTCGGTCTCATCACCCTTTTCCCGTCCACCACAGGAGAATGTTTAGATATCAATGAAAGACACTGTTCATTGTGGAGTGTCTAAAGGGCCAGGAGCCTGTTTGAGGACCACCAGCTGGAAAGAGAGCTCTGAACCAAGGCCTATGAACAACAATGTTAGCTTTAACTGATGCCTTAAAGGTAAGTGCCTATTGCTTTCCCATTTGTTGTTATTCAGTCTCTCAGTCATGTCCAACTCTTTGTAACCCCATGGGCTGAACCATGCCAGGCTTCCCTCTCCTTCACCATCTCCCAAAGTTTGCTCAAACTCATGTTCATTGAGTTGGTGATGCCGTCCAACCATCTCATCCTCTGTCATCCTCTTCTCCTCCTGCCTTCAATCTTTCCCAGTATAAGATCTTTTCCAATGAGTCAAGTCTTTGCATCAGGTGGCCAAAGTACTGGAGCGTCAGCATCGGTCCTTTCAATGAATATCCAGGACTGATTTCCTTTAGGATGGACTGGTTTGATCTCCTTGCAGTCCAAGGGACTCTCATGAGTCTTCTCCACCACCACAGTTCGAAGGCATCGGTGCTCAGCCTTTTCTATTGTCCAGCTGTCACATTCGTACATGACTACTGGAAAAACCGTAGCTTTGACTCTACCTGATCCCTTTCAACCCAGCTACTCTTTGCAGTATTTATGATTTTCATTTCATAGCTGAGGAAACATGTTCAAATGCTTAAGTCAGCACCCCAGGGATATGGGCTGGTAAGGGGAAAATCTTGAAGTGGGACCCAGTTAAGCAGATCTCTACTCACCTTTGGAGGGTAAGAGAGACATATCAAGGGAGTAACTGATCTCAAACTGGCATGGTCTCCTTTAGGCAGCCTGTGTGAAAAATGAGAGAAGGCCAAGGTAGGTCGAGAGTCCAGTTCTGCCTGGGAGAGTCAGCATTTCACAGACAGGGAAACATTTGAGATGACTCTAAAACAGCTTCCTAAATCTGGCTGATCATCAGAAACAACCGAAGAAGTTAAAAAAACAAAACAAAACACTGATTCCTGGACTCTTCCTTAGACTGATCAATTCGGTACTTCAGAGGGGAAAACTGAGAATATGCCTGTATTTGTCCCAGTAGCTGTCACTGTGGCCAGATGGAGATCCTCGAAGGGCTGGGAAGTGGGGCCAGCCCTGGGGGCCTTCAGTCTCATGCCACTCTGAGCAGCCGCCTCCACTCCTCTTCCCTGAGTGGAGAGAGGGGCTTCTGAAGGGAAGGTTGGGATCCTGTCTGCTGCTCTGGCACCTATTGGGTCCAGAGACCAGCATCTCATGGACAGGACAGGAGCCTCTCCATTATATGACCTATGCCACAGGCTAGTTTACCGCCATCTGCCCTGGGACTGTGCTTACAGAAATTACTTCTTTGTCAAAACACACAACGGTGAGCCTGCCTTGGCCCCAGGCTTCTGTTTCATAACTTTTTATTGGAGCAGAAAGAAGGAGCACATTACGACTCTTCTGCTCTGTGTTTTCTCATGGCTCAAGAGAGCAAGAAGCACTTTGCTAAATAGAAAAGCCGGCTTTGTTGTCTGAGGACAGGGAGGTGAGAGAGACCAGAAGGAGGCCTTTCACAGACCGTGAAAGAGACATACCACACAAAGCAGGCTTGGGGCGAGTGGGCGGGAGGCCTTGGGAATGGCGGAAAGAAATCATTTGCACACATTCACTAGCTCCAGGTTTTACGGGTTGCAGTAGGAAAAGTGATCTGGGCAGGTATGGGTCAAGTCTCTCTGGCAGAACCCTTTCTACTAAGAGGACCATTCTCGGATGATTTTATGCAATGATGATGCTTTTGTAAAACCAAGGGAGTCGATCAAGTTGTTGAGGGCATTCTGATGTTTAAGAAATCATGGTACTAATATCTGACAATGAGTAGTGGGCTTTCCCTATGTCACCTGCTCCTCCCCGAGACCTGAGGAGACAGGGTGACTGTTGTCATCATCAGCTACAGAGGCGGGACCGAGGCCCAGAGACTGAGCCCCTCAGCTCACACAGCAGAGCCAAGTTTAATTCCTAATGTGTGCATACATTTTACTCTGGTGATGTTTGAAGCCATTCAGTAATTTCCCAGTGTTACTGGTGTCATGAATCTGAATTTTTAAAATAATTTTTTGAAGTGTAGTTGATGTACAGTGTTGTGTTGATTTCTGCTGTACAGAGGAATCTGAATTTTTCCATGTTGGATTTTCCTCAAGTAGAGCACAGAAGTCGATTCAACTGATAAGTTAGCACAGCCTACTAAGATGTGTAGTGTACATGACTTTGAGGAGCATTCTTTATTAACTTAATTACATTTCTCAACGGTACAGAAGTGAATAAACAAGTAGAAATTTCCCTCTAAGCTAGGTCTCTTCTGTCTCCTCCTCTAGATAAATGCTCTTTCTAGAACAGTGAGACTCAAATTTCAGTGAGCATCAGAATCACCTAGAGGGCTTGTAAACCAGATTACTGGGTCTCACCCCTGGAGACTCTGACTCAGCTTGTCTGGGGAGGGACCTGAGAATTAGCATTTCCAATAAATTCCCTAGTGATGCTAAGGAATCCTCTAAGTACCTAGAGGCTGCTGGTACTTGGAACTCATTTTAAAAAACCACTTTCATAGTGTTTTTTCCCTACGTGTACACAAGTACATATCTCTATAGCTCTGCCTATGCACAGATGATTAAAAATGGACCCATGCTTTACTTGTAATTTTAAAATTTGTTTGTTTTCATTTAACAGACAGCATTCCAACTCTGTAGATTAGAATCTGCATCGTTCTTTTTTTTAAATTACTTTGTTGAAGTATAGTTGATTTACAATGTGTTAATTTCTTCTATACAGCAAAGTGATTCAGTTATGCATATATATATATATTCTTTTACATTTTCTTTTCCATTATGGTTTAATCACAAGATATAAAATATAGTTCCTTGTGCTATACAGCAAGACCTTGTTGTTCATGCATTCTATATATATTAGTTTGCATCTGCTAGTCCCAAATTCCCAATCCATCCTGGGATCATTCTTTTAAATGGCTGCATTGGAATCCATTGTATGTCTTATCATGACTTATTTAACCAGTCTCTATTACAAAGAAAGCTGAGCGCTGAAGAATTGATGCTTTTGAACTGCGGTGTTGGAGAAGACTCTTGAGAGTCCCTTGGACTGCAAGAAGTTCAAACCAGTCCATCCTAAAGGAAATCAGTCTTGAATATTCATTGGAAGGACTGATGTTGAAGCTGAAACTCCAATACTTGGCCACCTGATGGGGAGAACTGACTCACTGGAAAAGACCCTGATGCTGAGAAAGATTGAAGGCGGGAGGAGAAAGGGACGACAGAGAATGAGATGGCTGGATGGCATCACCGACTCAATGAACATGAGTTTGAGTAAACTCTGGAAGTTGGTGATGGACAGGGAGGCCTGGCGTGCTGCAGTCCGTGGGGTTTTGTAAAGAGTCAGATGGGACTGAGGGACTGAACTGAATTGATTACTGACTGTTCAGATTGTTTCCATTTTTTTTTTTTCCTACTATGAACAATACTGCTGACTTTTCATGGATCTTTACACATTAATGCTAACATTTCTGAAGGATGAATTTACAAAAGTGGGATTCAGATGGGTGATAGTGATTACTCTTAACATTACATACAAGGGCTTCCCTGGTGGTCCAGTGGTTAACAATTTGCCTTTTGATCAGAAAACACTAGTTTGATCCCTGGTCCAGGAAGATACCACATGCTGCAGAGCAGTTAAGCCTTTGTGCCGCAACTACCGGGCTCTCGAGTCTGCAAGCTGCAACTCTGAACCCACGTGCCTAAAGCCTGTGCTCCACAGTAAGAGAAGCCGCCACAATGAGGAGTCCGAGCGCCGCAGCTAGAGGGTAGTCCCGCTCTCTGCAGCTGGAGAAGGCCGGCATGCAGCAACAGAGACCCAGCACAGCCAAAAATAAAATAAAGGTTTAAAACTGGCAAGTTATGCCCTACCCTCATAAAGTTTGTTCCAAATTATATTCCTATCAGTAGAATTTGAAAATTTTCTCAATACGATTGTTAAGAATAATTTTTATTCATTTATCTATCTTTTCTAGCAGCATCAGACAGCAAGCACTGTTCTCTGACAAGGGGTGGAACCTGTGCCCCCTCGCAGTGGAAATGCAGAGTCTTCACCACTGGATGGCCAAGGAAGTTCCAAGAATCATTTTTTTTTTTAATTGTTTTTGCCATACATTGTCATGATATCACCATGGGTTTACATATGCTTCCCCTCCGGAACCCCCCTCCCTCTTTCCCCCCCCCCCCCCCCGGGAAATCTCGCTGCACCAGCCCCGAGCATCAATCCTGGGCTGGCGATTGATTAGACATTTAAAAATTAACATGCTTCAATGCCCTTCTCCCATATCATCCCACCCTTACCCTCATCCACAAAGTCCACGAGTCTATTCTATACATCTGCGTTCCTTTTGCTGTCTCGTATGTTGGGTTCTCATTACCGTCTTTCTAAATTCCATATATATGCGTTAATATACTGTATTGTTGTTCTTGCTTCTGGCTTACTTCACTCTGGATAATGGGCTCCAGTTTCGTCCATCTGAGTAGAATTGCTTCAAATGAATTTTTTTTTAATGCTGAGTAATATTCCATTGTGTATATGTACCACAGCTTTCTTATCCATTCGTCAGTTGATGGGCATCTAGGTTGCTTCCATTTATCTTTGCTTATCTGATAAGTGAGACCTGCTCTATTGTTATTTTGATTTCTATGTCTTTATTAATGAAATTGGGCCTATATTATTGACAACTTATATTTCGTCTCCAGCAGTGTGCCTGCTTATACCCTATGCCTATTTTTCAGGGAAAAGAAATTCAGAATGGTAGAAAACTTCATGGCCGCTTCATCGTTGTACTGTGCGTGACTTGGGCTCCTGACTCCCCGCTGAAGGGATTTGGAGGTGCTACAGAGGAGGAAGAGGAAACAAGCCACAGAAATAAGCAGAAACGATTAAAGGAATGAGTTTAAAAAAGCAAATAAAGATTGTTTGGGCCAGAGAATAGAAGTGGGAAGGGACAGCTGGAAGGACTCACCATTTCTTTTTTTTAAATAATGTAGTTAATTTGTTTCTTTTTGGCTGCACTGGGTCTTATGGCTGCATGGCTTTTTCTCTAGCTGCGGTGAGCAGGGTCTCTGCTCTATTGTTAGTTGTGGTGCATGAGCTTCTCATTGCAGTGGCTCCTCTTGTTGTGGAGCACAGCTCTAGGGCACAGTCTCAGTAGTTCTGGCACTTGGGCTCAGCAGTGGTGGGCAGTGGCTTAGTTGCTCTGCAGCATCTGGGATCTTCCTGGACCAGGGATCGAACCCATGTCACCTGTATCAGCAGTCAAAATTCTTTACCACTGAACCACAGGGAAGCCCGGACTCCCCATTTCTGAATGGTAGGTCTTTTGGTGGCTGATATGTACTTCTTCTGCTGGGAACCAACTTCAGTTCCCAGAGGCAGGCTTTATTCAGTGTGAGGAAGGTCTTTCTGAATATTCTATTCTTAGAGACATTTCAACTCAATTGGAGATAATTTTGGTGCAGTCCCTCCTACACTTCAAATCACAGAGCATGATCTTCCAAATAGCTCTGTATTCCTTTCTTTTATGTTAGAGAAATTTAAGATACAGTGGTTAGGTCAATCTGATCTCATTTAATTAAAAGTTTGGGGCTCTTTCCAACCCACAGTCTGCCATGGTATTTGAAAGTGTCCCTCCCTCCTGCCCAGCAGCATGTGCTTTCAGCACTAAGATGGCTCATTTACGAGTTATATCCTCTGCCAGGATGCTGACTCTGGCACCAGAGTTAGTATGGTAGCAGCCCAGCTCAGTGGCTGAGGGGTCCCTTCTTTCCATGGGACCTGAGCCAGTATTATGCATTCAGGGAGTACTCTGTGATCAAATACAGCCCAGAGGTCAGCCCTCCCCTGTGCTCTCTCTGCTGCTGCCTCATTGCAGCAATCTTGACTCCAATCTCATTACTGGGCTCTTTTCCCTGTTCCCCAGAAGGTAGTCTCTTGTACCCAAAGCATTAGTGAGCAATGCAGTAAGAGGAAGGTACAATCAAGGCCCTGGGAGCCTCTGACTTCTCTTTCCTATGTATAGAATTACAGAGCCCAAGCTAGAAAACTGAGGCATCATGTACTCCTCCCAAGCCCTCCCCTCCCCATTCCATTAGTGGCTGGCTCTTATCAAATATGTATAAATTTTTATCTATTTTCTTATCCTTATCATCCCTGGCTCAGTCTAAGTCTTTTCTCCCTTTCCTGAATGAATGCATTGGCCTGCTGGTTTCCTCCTATCACATCACCCTCCAGACCACTTAAACCATATAACCATTGATTCATTCATTCACTCATTTGCCATCCTGTGAGAACTGACTGGTCTTTGTGCCATGCACATTTAATAAATGCCACAAAACTGAGTTATTAATTACAAAGAAGACATGGAGACACTCAATCTTCTTAGTTCAAAGAAGTTGGGGTGCATTCTAAGGTGGGGTTTGAGAGGCAGATGAACTTGAGGTGGGCCTTGAGATACGAGTAGGTAGAAAATACCATGAGTTGTTCATCCAGCAGTCATTCCTCATTCTTCCTGCAATGTTTCATATTCTCATGTGCTCAAGCAAGCTACTTCTGACTCCAGCCACAGATAGGAAATCTTGATTGGTTCATACAAGTCTCGGTGATTCTCCTTTCAGCCATTAGCTTAGGCTATTAGGACCTTAGGGGAAGATGTCTGGGAAGGCTTCTTGTAAAGGTTTCCTTCCCTCATGAGAACAAATGTATGGGAACTGTGAGGAACTGTTCCTCACAGTTGTTACCATATATGTATGTGATTCCTGAAACCGCAGCAGCCAGCTTGCAACTGTGAGGAGAGATATTGTTAGCATGCTGAGGTTGGTGGAAAGGTGGAAAGCATTTAGGTTCTTTAAGGTCACAAGCCTGTGAATTAACTAACTCTGGAAACTACCCACCCCAAACTCCCACGTTTCTTTAAGTTTCCTTTAGTTGGATCTTCAGTTACTTGCAGCCCAAAACATTATTCAGGTAAGGCACAATCCAGTGGGATGACTATTTCCTGGCTCGGGTCCTGGGGTTACTGTGAGCACTGTTCATTTTCCTGATTTTCCCAAGGTCAGGCTTGCAGACTGCAGGAGGTATTACTGAATACTGACTCTGCAGTGTGTCCTGATGGAGACATGGGGGAGCAGGGGCTAGAACAGGGGTCAGAGAGACCCCCATCTTTTTTTTGTATTTAAGCATTGTTTATTGATTCAGTAAACATTCTTAAGCACCTAATATCTGTCTGGAACTATTCTAGGTGCTGTGGTGACCAGAGAAGAAGGCACAGTCTCAGTCTTTGTTTTCAAGGAGGTGAACCCAATATAGAGGTGACCATGTACTGATGTAATACAGGAACATCGTGATATGCTTTCCAGAGCATAAAGAAGTGGCCACTGAGTGAACTATGCACAAATTAGAATTTATAAGGCTTTAGTTTCTTTCTTTTGTGTGTGTGTGTGTGTGTGTGTGTTTCTCCATTCTTTTTTAAATTGAAGTTTAGTTGGTTTACAATGTTGTGTTAATTTATGCTGTATAGCAAACTGATTCAGTTTTATATATATATATATATATATATACATTCTTTTTTAAAGTATTGTTTCCTGTTATGGCTTATCATAGAATATTGAATATAATTCTCTGTGCTATACAGTAGGGCCACCTGCCAAGCAGGAGATGCAGGTTTGATCCCTGGGTCGGGAAGATTCCCAGAAGAGGAAATGGCACCCCACTCCAGTATTCTTGCCAGGGGAATCCCATGGACAGAGGAGTCTGGCAGGCTACAGTCCGTGGGGTAGCAAAGAGTCGGTTATTACAGAGCATGCACACATGCATATAAAAGCTCACATCTGCTAACCCCAACCTTCTACTCCATTCCTCTTCCAACCGCCTCCCCCTCTGCACCACCACTGTGTTAGAGAGGCTCTCTTATGCTCTTATCTTACACCAGTGCCCAGCACATCCAGAAACCATATACATCCCAGGCTGGAAAGGCTTCTTGGCTATCATCTGGGTCAGAGGGCAGGCAGGTGATTTAAATGAATGCACAGGGGGCTGTTTGCTTATTAAACATGTAGAAATAACCTCTATTTCATGAAGAAAGATAATCTTTTTAATTTTTCTTAGTGCAGATGGATCTTTTGATTTACCTTTCATTGTTTTTATGGGGATGGAAAAATGAAGACTTGTTCTATTGAAAAGTAAAGTCAGCCTCCAGGTTGGTGGGGAGACATAGGCTGTTTGGGGAAATACAGTGGACTGGAAAAAGTGCCCATCTAAAGGTGAAATGTGTGGGTGGCATAGAGTGATTGTTGCCACATGGAAATCCTGGAGCGATATGATAGGTCTGCCGATCTCTCAAGAGAAACCTGAAATCTGATTTAAATATGTGTGTGTGTTGGGGGATGTATCCTGTTATGTGGTGAGCACGTGCATTCTAAGGCAGAAACATCTCAAAGCAGAACCTAGGGACAGAGACATTTGGGGTTAAGAGTGAAAAGTGGGTGGGAGAGATAGAGACAGGAGCTTGGGCTTTTTAGGGAGAGATGCTGAATTCTTGTCTAGGTGGTAAACATAAAAATGAGCTTAAAAAGCACACTATAGGAAAGAAAAGCCTGAAGAAGGAACTCACAACTCCGCTGTATAAAGAAATGCTAATTTTAAATCTTTTCCTTTATAGTTTTTTTTCTCTCTTGCAATCTTCCTTCCTGACTTTAGATTGTGAGCATCATTAAAGTTTTCAGCAAACTTACTTTTGAATGACAATCATTTAAATCTACTAAATCTACAATTTAAATCTATGAATGGCAATAACTTAAATCTATGAAAAGTTATAACCAACCTAGACAGCATATTAAAGAGCAGAGACATTACTTTGCCAACAAAGTTCATCTAGTCAAAGCTATGGATTTTCCAGTACTCATGTATGAATGTGAGAGTTGGGCCATAAAGAAAGCTGAATGCTAAAGAATTTATGCTTTTGAACTGTGGTGTTGGAGAAGACTCTTGTGAGTCTTCTGCAAGGAATTCAAATCAGTCAATCCTAAAGGAAATCAGTCCCAAATATTTGTTGGAAGGACTGATGCTGAAACTGAAACTCCAATACTTTGGCCACTTGATGCAAAGAACTGACTCAATGGAAAAGACCCTGATGCTGGGAAAGATTGAAGACAGGAGGAGAAAGGGATGATGGAGGACGAGATGGTTTGATGGCATCACTGACTCGTTGGACATGAGTTTGAGTAAGCTCCAGGAGTTGGTGATGGATAGGGAAACCTGGTGTGCTTCAGTCCATGGGGTCGCAAAGAGTGACTGAGCGACTGAACTGAACTGAATTTAAATCTAATACCAAGGCCATGTCTCGCGTAACCCCAAATAGACACCTTCTTGAATCTTGGCTGGTTGCTGTCTTCACTACATGTGTCACTTGTCGTGCTGCTGTAGGATGCCTGCATCCCACGCTTGGGAGCAAAGTGGGGGGTGATAGGAAAGAATAAGATCTGGTAGACTGAGAAATCTAAGGAGAGGACCAAGACTAAGCCGGTCACTGGAGATCCTTAAGTGGAATTTAAATGCCAAAGTGGGATTCCCTCTATGAAAGTTTAACTAAATAAACATCTTGGGTGTAAATTGCATGGGCTTCTGGGCTCCTTAGGCGCTCTGGGTGTGGGTGGGAAGTGTGTACATATTAATTCTGCTAATGTTACTCTCAGATCGCCAGGTTAAGAGTGGAAGAAACTCAGAGTACTCATTGACAGATGGCCAACAGGCACATGAAGAGATGCTCAATATCGCTAATTATTAGAGAAATGCAAACCAAGGCTACAGTGAGATATCAACTCACACCAGTCAGAATGGCCAGCATTAAAAAGTCTACAAATAATGAATGCTGGACAGGGTGTGTTCTCCACACCCCTACACTATGGGTGGGAATCTAAATTGGTACAGTCACTATGGAGAAAAATATGGAGGTTTCTTTAAAAGATGAAAGCAGAATTACCATATGATCCAGAAATCCCACTCCTGGGCATACATTCAGAGGAAATTCTAATTTGAAAAGATACATGTACCCATAGTACATAGTGCCCCATAGTGTTCATAGTAGCACTATTTATAATAGCTAAGGCATAGAAGCAACTTAAATGTCCATCAACAGATGAATGGACCAAGGAAATATGGTACATATATACAATGGGGTATTAACTCAGCCATACAAAGAATGAAATAATGCTATTTGCAGCAGTACGAATGGACCTAGAGATTATCATACTTGGTGAAATAAGTCAGACAGAGAAAGACAAATGTCACATGATATCACTTATAAGTGGAATCTTAAAAAATACAGATAGACGTATTTACAAAACAGAAATAGACTCACATAGAAAACAAACTTATGTATACTAAAGGCGATAGCGTGGGTGAGGACATGGAGAGATAAATTAGAAGTTTTGGGTTAATATATACACAGTACTATATAGAAATAGACAAACAACAAAGACCTACTGTATAGCGCAAGAAACCATGTTCAATATCTTGTAAAAACCTATAATGGGAAAGAATCTGGAAAAAATATATATATAAAACTGAGTCATTTTGCTGTACACTTGAAACTAACACAACATTGCGAACTAACTATACTGCAATCTTTAAAAATGGTTTAAAAAGTACTCGCTGAGCAGCAATTTCCCACAGTTGGTCAGCGAGCGAGGTCCTCTAAGTGTCCCCTCCTGGGCAGATACCCTGGGGCCGGCTGGAAGGGACGTGAGCGAGGAGGGCCTACAGGAGTCCCTGCAGAGTCAGGCGGTTGCAGGGCCTCTGAGGCTCATCTCGGTGTCTGTCACCTCTCACTGCCCTCTGGTTCAGGGGTGGGGGGCCCTGGCAGACACACTGTACCTGTTTTGTTATTATGTGAGTCTCCCCGAGGGTATGTTCCTGTGCCTTGTGCAATGACGGCTGAGTGGCTGGGCACAGGTCTGAATGCGTTTCCCAGGCAGCTGGCATGATGAAACCTGGCTGACCCAGTTCCCCAGTGAACACTTGGCTCCGCTCGTCTCTACCACGTTCCCTTGACAGACGCCTGACATGGTAGAGGGAACCAGCTTCAAAGATCCTTCACAACACACCTACTCTGAGATCCTGGTTTGTGTGCACGTAACACGATTCCCAGGGATCAATGAGGGTGAAACCAGCCAGACAAACTGATGTGCAGTGCAGACTGTTTGCACTGCAAATAATAACGAATACAATAGTCATTTATTGAGCGTTTGCTAGGTGCCAGTCTTTGGGCTAAGGGCTTTTATGTATTAACTCATTTAAGCTTCATGAAACCTCTCTGAGTTTTAATAATGAGGAAACGGAGGCCCATGAGAGCAAATAACAACCAGCCAAAACAAAACACCTCCAGTGGGCCAGGAGGGTTGAAGGAGAGCTTCCCAAGGAAAAGAAATAAGCTGAGAGCTGAAATGTTACCAGTTTTTGTAAAGCTTATATTTGGTCAACAAACTGAAATCTTTAAATTAATTGCAATAGAGTTTTTAGTTGCTTTGCTATGGTTTGCTAAGGGTACAGTTTAACCACTTGTAATATTTTTTCTTTTAAAAACATTTATATTTCTAATTAAGGACAAGAAGCAACAGGTAGAACTGAACATGAAACAATGGACCGATTCAAAATTGGGAACGGAGTATGTCAAAGCTGTATATAGTCACCCTGCTTATTTAACTTATATTTCGTACATTATGCAAAACAGGGGGCTGGGTGACTCACAAGTCATGTCCGACTCTTTTGTGCTCTCATGGACTGTAGCCTTCCAGGCTCCTCTGCCCATGGGATTTCCAGGCAAGAATAGTGGAATGGGTTGTCATTTCCTTCTCCAGGAGATCTTCCCACCCCAGGGATCGAACCTGTGTCTCCTGCATTGGCAGGTGTATTCTTTACTGCTGAGTCACCAGGGAAGCCCCATAGTATGTTTTTAGCTGTCTCTTATCTTTGTAGTACTGGGATATGCTCCTTCGGGGAGGAAGACATTTTCCTCTACTCTTCTAGGTTCTTCTGGCTGGTCTAAGAATTAAATTGACATGAGACAGGAGAACAAGAGAAAATCACACAAAATTTAATAGCAGGTATAGTGTGCTCAGTCATGTTCAACTCTTTGTGACCCTATGGACTATAGCCCACCAAGTTCCTCTGTCCATGGCATTTTCCAGACAAAGAATATTGGAGTGGGTGGCCATTTCAAACCTGCATCTCCTGTACTGCAGGGGGATTCTTTACCCACTGAACCACCTGGGAAGCCCTAACACAGCACAATACACCATAAGGTCAAGAGATAAACACTTTGGGAAAACATTTATAATACAAATGACAGGAAAATAGTTACTATCACACAAAAAGATTCAAATTATATGGAAAAGAAAAACAGCTGATTAAAAATGAACAAAGACTGAATAATAATTCAAAGAAGAGAAAATCTAAATGGCCAATTATCATATAACAAGATGTTCAATGTCATTAATTGTCAGAAAATGTAAGTTAAAACATCACTGATACACTTTTTCACATATTATGAGGCAGGAGATAGATGGGCCCCAGGGTGAGCAGCTCGAATTCGTTCCCAGTAGACAGAAACTCCAAAATAGCAGGAGCAAGAGAGGAGGTTGGATCCTCCTCAGATGAAAGAGAAGAGATCATATATTTCCCATTCTCAAATTCAAGGAAACCTTCCCTATCATAAAGCTCCTTGGAGGTCCAAAGTGGAGTGATGTCAAGCTACCCATAGGTCTCTTGACTGGAATCCAGCTTGGCTAAGAGATGGGCCTGCATACATGGGAGCTTCCTGAGATATACCAGCTACAGACTCAGAACCAGGCAAAGCAAGATGATTGGCCACAAAAGCTATTCAAATTACACAAGGGTGCAGCTCTCTCTCTGAGCCTGCCTGTGTCTGTCCACATGTACTCTTTTCCCTCCTAATAAACACTTGTTTCACTACTTTCCATTTCTTAGTGGATATTCATTTTCTGCAAAACTGTGTAGGCCAAGGCCTTGTCACTGGCCACTGGTCTAGTGTCCAGAACACAGCACTCTCTTGGCTGCGGCCTGACTTCAATCTCTGGCCAGGAACTGAAATCCTCTTTCAAGCCACTGCAGGCCAAGGGCAACTTAGATCAATTACATCAGTAAAAATGAGAAAGGCTTTTTATTTTTTACAATATATAGAGGTGATAAGGATGCAAAAAATAGGCACTCAGTCTAAAGATAGATATGTGAATTATTACAATTTATTTAGAACCAATCCTAGCATGCATGCTGTGTGCCAAGTCACTTCAGTTGTGTCTGACTCTGTGTGACCATCAAGTTCCTTTGGCCTCGTGATGTGAAGAACTGACTCACTGGAAAAGACCCTGATGCTGGGAAAGAGCAAAGGCAAGACGAGAAGGGAACGACAGAGGATGAGATGGTTGGATGGTATCACCAACTCTATGGACATGAGCTCGAGCAAGCTCTGGGAATTGGTGATGGACTGGCGTGCTGCAGTCCGTGGGGTCGCGGAGAGTTGGACATGACTGAGCGACTGAACTGAACCAATGGCAGACACTGTTAGTTGCCTATCCACGTCTGCAGCTTTTTTCACGGAATGCTTTATCCTGGTTCCTTCATCCGGAATGTCCCTGAAGGCCCACTCTAGGTGGGTGACTACAGTGGGTTGCAACTTAGCCCTTTGTATAACTGGATAATGAGCAACACTCTGTTCTTTTTGTTCACACTAAGGCTATTAGAGCAGAAAAACATGTAAGAGCTTGGGCTTCTCAAGCAATACCTACTGTTACTTACTTCTAGACCATTGTTATCAGAGAAAAACAAATCCTTATTTGTTTAAACCTTTGTTAGGATTTCTGTTACTGGTAGCTGAATATTCCTCTAAGCAGACCCATGCAAAATTTTGACCTAGCCATTCCCACATGAAATTCCATCCTCAAGAAATTAAAGTACCAGTATACAGAAATTTATGCAAAATATTGATTTTTGGAAGCAAAATACTGAGAACAAATGGAATGTCTATCAAAAGCCATACAGCTAAATTAAATGTATTCAGCATATTCATACAATAAAATGTTATATAACTATTAGAATGATTTGAACTGATATCTATTCACCTTGAGGGATGTTCATAATGTATTATTCTGTGAAAAAGAGCAAATTGAATAGTTAATATTTATAGTATAACCTATTATTTGTGAAAAAACTGTACAAGTGTATAAATGTTTGTATATGTCTAAACTGCACAGAAAAGTAGGATAAAAATGCCTACTAGGAGTGAGGGAAGTAATACAATTGAGTGAAACAAGCCCAGTAGAAAAAATAATCTGCTTTAAGTATTATCAAACTTTATTTTTATTGAACTACAAAGAGAAACATCTAATGTGATATAAACATACATGAACAAATTAACAAATTTCAGATCACTTTCATTACTAGAAAGCTGATTTTTGTGTAGGAAAGTGAGCCACATTGTTTTTTTTCAAAGTTATTTCTTGTTGAATAAATTTCCCAAAGACACACTTTGTCTAGAATGAAAAAATCAAATCACACATTTAAGGAACTGCAGCACTTGTGAATGCCCTTCAAAGTTGTTTTGAAGCTATTATCTTGACAAAGAAAAATGCCAAGACTTAATCCAATTTTAATTAGTAAGTAGAGGTAGACACCTTCCTTCAGATGACGTGAGCAGTGCAATTTTTCGCCCCTCACAGTTAAAAAAATTCCATTCATATTAAGACACTAGTTAGCTACATAACTTCTGTGTAGTGCTGCAGCCTGCCATATTGTGCTGCCAATTCATTGTGTACTGAAATGTCTGGGTTAAGCCAGGGCGGGAATCTAGTATACAGAGTTAATTACTGTAGTCATCATGTGTTCTCTTTTTAATGTTTTAGCAACAAAGAGATTCCTGGTGAATGACACAACAAACTTAAATTCTGTTTCCATACTGAATGAGGCCTCCATTGAATTGTTTCATACGAAATGCCAGCTTAACAGCAACATCACAACAGCACTCTTTGTAGTTATGCTGACTAATTTTGACATTTGCACACCAAACGTTTCAAGAATGTTCTCAATGCAAAATAATTTATTTCTCAGTGTTGTGCTAATATGGTCAAATGTCCAAAAACTCTTTGCTCATGCTAACTGCCCCGACTCCCACCTAAAGACCAAAGCAAAAAATACCTTTGGATTCCATGAATAGATTCACTTAAATGTATGATATTAATTATATTTATGCTCTTATCAGTTACAAGAAAAAAAATCACAAATTATCTCATTGTTTTCACCTACTTGTCCTGAATGTTTTAAACCCTGTCTTCATCATGCTAAGCAATAGTGTTTTCAGTAAATGTGTATTTATGTATAATTGAGACAAAACAGTGGTAATAGTGCATTTCTTCAGTTTGGTTTGATTTTTTTCATCTGTTTTTCCTTTTCTACACAATGGGGTTTTTAGTTAATTTTTTTTGTTTAGTAATAGCTTTATTGAGATGTATTTGCTACACCATGAATTTCCCCCCATTCTAAGTATATTGTTAGCAGTTTTTAGTATACTCACAAAATTGTGTCAATGTACCATCACTATTGCTTTAGTACGTATCTACCTTCCTCCACAAAGAAGCCCTGTACCCATGAGCAGACACTTTCCTCTCTTCCTCAGACCCTGATAACCACTAATCTACAGATTTATCTATTTTACATATTAAGCATTTCATGTATATAGAATCATACCAGTGTGTGTCTACTGCGACTGGCCTCTTAGTATTGTGTTTCTAGGATTCATTTATGTTGTAGAATGTATCAGTACTTTATTCCTTTTGTGGTGACTCAGATGGTAAAAAATCTGCCTGCAGTGCAGGAGGCCCTGGGGTTGATCCCTTGGTCAGGAAAATCCCCTGGAGAAGGAAATGGCAACCCACTCCAGTATTCTTGCCTGGAGAATTCCATGAACAGAGCAGCCTGGTGGGCTATAGTCCACAGGGTTGAACATGACTGAGCAACTGACTAATACTTTCACTTTCAGTATGAATATATCACTTTAAAAAATCTATTCATTGTCTGATTGACATTGGGTTTTTCTACTTTTTAGCTGTTATGTATAATGCTTCTATGAATATTCATGCACAAGTTTTTATGCTGACATATATTTTCAGTTCTGTTGTGTTTATACTTAGGAGCTAAATTTCTGAGCCATTTAGTAAGTCCATGTTTAATCATTTCAGGAATTGCTAAACTGCTTCCAGAGTGGTTGTGTCATTGTACATTTCCACCAGCTATGTATGTAGGCTTAAATTCCTCCACATCCTCATCAACACTTGTTATTATCTGACTTCTTGATAATAAGGTTTTGATTTGCATATATTTTTTTAAATTTTTATTTTTTTTAATTACAAAAGTATGATAACACATTTACAGGAGACTTGAAAAATACAGAGCAAGGTTACATATAGTTCCACTATATATTACATTTTTTAAAAGTAGGTAAATTAAGATTTTAGTTGGAACTTCAATATCAAGCTCTTGAAAATTAATAGAATGAATATACAGAGAAGTAAAAGGATATAATAGACCTGAAAAGCTCTGTGAACCAATTCAACAGAATTAAGATCTATATAATTTTCACACAACAGTAGGATACAAATTCTAATGATTAATGATATCAAGCATCTTTTCATGTGTATTGACCATTTGTATATCTTTGGAGCGATGCCTATGCAAATCCTTTGCCTATTTTAAAATTGGGCCATTTTTATTGTTGAGTTGTAAGTTCTTCATATATTACAGATACTTGACTCCTACTGGATATGATTTGAAAATACTTTCTTTCATTCTGTGGACTGTCCTTTCACTCTCTGGATGGTGTTCTTTTAAAAGAACAAAAGACTTTAATTATGATAAAATCCAATTTATCTAATTTTTCCTTTATTGCTTGTGCTTTTGGTGTCTTATCTAAGAACTTTGCCTAGCCCAAGGTCAAAGATTTACTCCTATGTTTTCTTCTAAGAGTTTTATAGTTTTAGTTCTTATATTAGGGTCAAGAGGCAGCAGTTAGAACCAGACATGGAACAACAGACTGGTTCCAGATTGGGAAAGGAGTACATTAATGCTGTATATTGTCACCTTGCTTATTTAACTGCTATACAGAGTACGTCATGTAAAAGGCTGCGTTGGATGAATCACAAACTGGAATCAGGATTGCCAGGAGAAATATCAACAACCTCAGATATGCATATAATACCACTCTAATGGCAGAAAGTGAAGAGGAACTAAAGAGCCTCTTTGTGAGGGTGAAAGAGGAGGGTGAAAAAGTTGTCTTACAACTTAACATTTAAAAAAAACCCCTAAGATCAAGACATCCACTCCCATCACTTCATGGAAAAAAGAAAGGGAAGAAAATAGAAAGAGTAACAAATTGGATTTTCTTGGGCCCCCATCACTGTGGCTGGTGACTACAGCTATGAAATTAAAAGATGTTTGCTCCTTTGAAGAAAAGTTATGACCAACCAAGACAACATATTAAAAAGCAGAGACATCATTTTGCTAACAAAGTCTGTATAGCCAAAGCTGTAGTTTTTCCAGTAGTCATGTATGGATGTGAGAGTTGGACTATAAGGAAGGCTGAGTGCTGAAGAATTGACACTTTTGAACTGTTGTGCTGGAGAAGACTCTTGAGAGTCCCTTGGACTGCAAGCAGATCAAACTAGTCAATCCTAAAGGAAATCAATCATGAATATTCATTGGGAGGACTGATGCTGAAGCTGAAGCTTCAATACTTTGGCCACCTGATGTGAAGAGTCAACTTATTAGAAAAGACCTTGATGCAGGGAAAGACTGAAGGCAAAAGAATAAGGGGGTGGCAGAGGATGAGATGTTTGGATAGTATCATCAACTCAATGGACATAGGTTTGAGCAAACTCTGGGAGGTAGCGAAGGACAGGGAATCCTAGCATGTTGCAGTCCATGAGGTCACAAAGAGTCAAACATGACTTAGCAGTTAAACAACAACAAGGCACTGTTTGGAGTTAGTTGTCATATATGGTGTGAGATAGGGGTCCAATTTCACTTTTTTGCTGGTGGACATCCATTTGTCCTAGCACCATTTGTCAAAAAGACTCTTCTTTCTTCATTGAATTGTCTTGGTACCCTTGTCAAAAATCAGTTAGCCATAGATGTATGATGTTATTTATGGATTTTCAGTTATATTCCGTTAATCTATTCTTAGGTCAGTTTTGTTCACCCTTGTGCCTATGCCATACTGCCTGGATTACCATTGCTTTGTTGTAAGTTTTGAAATCAGAAGCAATGAGTTCTTTTTGTCCTCCTTTGTTTTAGCTATTCTAGATCACTTGCAATTTCATATGAATTTTATTTTTAAAATTTTGACTGTGCTGGGGGATATATTAAATACATTTCTCAGACTTTTCCCTAAATAGAGTGACATGCCTATTTAAAGTTTCTGCTGGTGACTTACATTTTTAGCAAGAAATTGATCAATTCATGGAGGTTTAAAAGTCATTAACATAATGATTAGCTTTCTTTGAAAATAAAATTATTCACTATTACTATAATGCTTTATTACTTTGAATTTTGGAGTTCTCTATCATTTTTTTCTTATTTGAACTTGCTTGAGGTTTGTTCCAAGAAAACAGTCTTGAATTTATTCATTGAACCGAATGCTTTTTTCATTGTTGATTTATATATTCCTGGTTTTATCTTTATTGTTTTCTTCCATTTTCTTCAGGCATTTAATCGATTCTTTTGTAAATTACTGAGTTGCGCATTTATTTCGTTTGTTCTTTGGTTAACTTAATACAGATTATTTTCCTTCTGAATCAATTGACTACAGCTTATAGATTTTGATATGTAATGTTTTTCTGTTATTTTGTAGTTGGTTTTCAATTTTATATTTATCCATTTGTCTCCTGGCCAAAATTATTTGAGGCTTTTTTTCCTTTTTCTTTTTTTATCTTTTGACTGCACTGCACAGCTTTGATCTTAGTTTTGACCAGGGATCAAACCTGTGCTCCCTGCACTGAAAGTGTGCAGTCTTAACCACTGGACCACTGGGGAAGACCTTATGTGAGTCTTTTCTTAATGAAAAGAGTAAGTTGTTATTATTCTTGTAGATGTTCAAATCATGTGATTAATTTATAATTTTAGTATATAGTCTCTAGAGAATGTGAATCATACTCTTTCTGGGTCAACCTTAAAGTTTGCTCTAATTCAAAGTGCATGGCTTTATGAAAAAAGATTGTTTCCAAATTGCTTTATATATGCCCTTTATCCTATGTCAGTATTTCAAATACTCAAGTAAACACCCCAGTTACAAACTGAATGCTTTTGAGAGTGTTTATGACCTCTCAAAGTTCAACTCAAAAACCATACCATTGGCACTGGGTTCTCAGTACGCTTTTACTAGAGTTACATCATCTGTACTTTCTTTTCCAGAATGAAAATAACATAGTGTTCACCTGTAGAGAGTACTCATTAGTATGACTTACAGTGTGAAGCTGTTGCTACTGAATTAGCTCACCTTTTGTTTGATTGCAAAACTATTTTGTCCTAGTTGAAGATATTTTTAGTGGATATAGGATTTAGGTGCAAATGTCATATTAATAAGTCTGATGTTAAATATTTAGTAGTGAAGAAAACAGACATAATTCCTGGAGCTATTATCTAGTGGGGGAGACAGACATTAATCTAGTAAAAAAATACATATATAATTAAAAACTGTGATGAGTACAACTATTTTCCTAGTGAACATAATTCAGTGATGGAGAATAATTGTAGTGGGAGGGCTAGTCAAGATAGATTGAGTGGAAAGTAAGGGCCTTTTTGTTGGGATGGCATATGAGAAGGAGCTGGCTACAGAAGACTTGGAATGAGAAAGCTTTCCAGGAAAGCAAGGATGGTTCAATTTTGAGAACTATTAATATAACTTATTATCTTACAAATAAAAGGAGAAAAACCAAGATAACAACCTCCTCAAGAGATGCTAAAGAGGCATTTGATCTAGTCCAGGGTCTTTTGATTTTAGGAGATAAAAGTGTATCCAGGACCGAACTGGAGCCCATTATCCAGAGTGAAGTAAGCCAGAAGCAAAAACAACAATACAGTATATTAACACATATATATGGAATTTAGAAAGACAGTAACGAGAACCCAACATGTGAGACAGCAAAAGGAACGCAGATGTATAGAATAGACTCGCGGACTCTGTGAATGAGGGAAAGGGTGGGATGATATGGGAGAATGGCATTGAAACATGTTAATTATCATATGTCTAATCAATCGCCAGCCCAGGATTGATGCTCAGGGCTGGTGCATCGAGATTTCCCCGGGGGGAGGGAGGAGGGAGGGGGGAGGGAGGGGTTTCTGGAGGGGGAGCATGTGTAAACCCATGGTGATATCATGGAAAAAAAAAAAAGTGTATCCAAACAGGCTCAAGTGAAAAAAGAATTATTGTAAAAGTTCAGAGACTCAATATAACAGAAACTGCTGTATAGCCAGGTACCATCAGAGACTAAGTTAGATAGTGCTTAGGAATGGGAGTGACTTTATCTCCTTCCATTAGGTGTGGTATGCTTTTTTTCCTTCTATGAATTATTTTTGCAACCTTTTCCTCAGTGTGGTTATCAGTTTGCTCAAAACGCATCATAGTTGGCCCCATTTCCCCAACCCTATTTTACCCACCATGGTCTTTCTCCTTCCTGGTAATTCATAGACTAACCAGAGACCTATCATAATTATTTGGCTTCTCAGGATACTCAGGACTGTCACAGTCTGGGGCAATAAGATGAGCTGTCTTGTAAGAAGGGATGCTCTCTGACAGGCATCTTGAAATGTGTTAGAGGCATAACAGAGTACACATTTGGCTGAATGCTAAATGGCTGTTTTTAGACTCAGTAGTATACTAAACTGGAATATCTTCAAAAGGCAAAATGGGAACTTCTGGTTATAAGAAAAAAATCCAAATTTCATGAAAAAACATGACTTTTATTACCTCTATTAATTAAAAATATTTAATTAATTATAGCACATGTTAATTTTTTGTCACATCATATGCTGTTTGACCATGTAATTTCAGCTGTAGCTTTGGAAGATTGTTCCACTGTTAGCATTACACAGGTCCCTAAGATTCGTGTGTGGATGTCCGTGTCTGTGTTTGGGTGGTGGTGGAGGGTAGAAATTAATGATCCTAAGGCAACTTCCAACCAGGGCATGATGGCAGTTGAAAGATAAGTGCCCCAGATCTTCAGAGGCTCAATTCAGAGGTGACATTATATGGTTCCTCAGTGGTGACATTATGTGGCTCTTCAGTGGGTGCCCAGTAAGACTGAACCCCAATTTCACACAGTGGTAACTAGCTTAAGGTACCAATCATTGGCTTTTTCTCATTCTTTTCATCACTCTTCTTGGTCCTTCACTTCTGCTTCCTGGGATTAACTCCAAAATAAATTATTTATCTTCAAGTTTTCATCTCAGACCTTGCTTTTGGGGGAATCCACATTTTAAAGTGGGCAAATTTTAAAGTTGGGCATTATGGAAGGGAGATATTATTTTTTAGCGGTCAGTTGCTAGATTGCTCCTGTACTCGCTCTACTGCCTATTTCCAACATATAAAAAATGTTTCAATTGAAATAAGAGTATAATTCACATCATTGCCAGTTTTGATTTGAGGTCTCCCTAGAGAACTTATATAGAATCCATAGAAATGATTACTGAATGCAAGTCTACATGCCCTACACACAGTGAAGCAAACAATACCAAAATGTCAGAGTTTGGAGCAGAGAAAGGTTTATTGCAGGGCTCATGTCTTAAAAATCCCTGAACTCTCTCAAAAACTTTCAGCAAAGCACTTTTAGAGGAAAGGTGGGGGGTTGGGGGACATGGTTAGTCATTGCAAACTTCTGTGTGTCAGATCCTTTGTTCTTGAGTTCAGGTCATGGTGAGGTTACAATGGTCCTGTAAACCTCACCAAAACAAATGTTATTCTGCGTTCTGACAAAAACAGGCAAGGTCCCAAGACTCGACTTTCACCCTCTGAGGTCCATGTCCTGGCTAAGAGGAGGGGTCCCTGCACAGGCCGGTTACCTTGCCCAAGAGCGTTCACCCAGCACCCAGTCTGGGTCTTCCCGCCAGTGCTGAGGCCTGGCTGAGGAGGCAGATCTCAGCTGGTGGTGCCTTCAAGGCCAGGTTCCCCAGATCCCGCCCAGCCACCTTCACTGAGGGAGCCAGGCTCTCAGGACTCAGCTGGCCCTCAGGCTCCTCAGGCAATACAGACAGGGGCTGGGTCCTGCAGACTGCCTCTCCTGGATACTATTACCACCATTAACTCAAAGTGGTGGGGATGAGAGAGAGATCCTTCGAGGTCTGGGCCTGGCCAATGGACAGCCATGCCCAGGGCTCTGGAGCTCTGCAGGACACAGCACTCAGCCTGTCCCTGGGGCCCCCAGCTCACTCGCTGGCCAGAGGCCGTGGGGCCTGGAGGGCCCTGGGGAGAAGGCTGAGACCCACCTCTCACTGAACCTTCTGTCAGGACCATGATGAGGCTGACAATTGGCTGAGTGGCTAAGTGTCTCATACCATTCATTGCATGCTGCAAGCCTGCTCCATCCCTATTACAGACAAACTCAAGAATGACTAAAGGCTTAGGATAAAACCCCTCCCATCTTTCTCCTCTCATCTATACATATCTTCTCATTTCCAGTCAGAAGCTGCTCACAGGACTCAGGGCCTAGTAGTTAATTTACTAGACTAAAGAAAGTTTACTGGGTACAGACTATCAGTGAGAAAACAAATGGAGGCATGGAGAGAGTGAACATTCTCCAAAGGCTCTACTCTTTTGTATGGGACTAACCTAGAGAGTAGAATGGTAAAGGATTAAAAAATTCCTGTCGCATTGAAGTAGACACATAGACCAATGGAACAGAATTTAGAGCTCAGAACTAAGGCCTTGCCTATACAGTCAACTAATATTTCACAAAGGAACCACGAATGGAGAAAGGATAGTTTCTTCAATAAATATTTTTTGAAAACTGGATAAAAATATGTAGAAGAAGGAAATTGGACCTGTGTCTTATTACACTCACAAAAATTAACTTGAAATGGAGTAACAGCTTAAATGTAAGATCTGAGACTGTAAAACTTTCAGAAGAAACCATAGGGAGAAAGCTCTTTGAGTTGCTTTTGACAATATTTTTTTGGATATGACCCAAAAGCAAAGCAACAAAAACAAAAATAAATAAGTGGGACCACATTAAACTAAAAAGCTTCTGCACAGTAAAAGAATAATAAAATGAAAAGGCAATCCATGGAATAGGAGAAAATATCTGCAGACCATCTATCTGATAAGGGGTAGATACCCAAAACACATAAGGAACTCATGCCACTCAATGCGATCAGATTCAAAAATGGGCAGGGGATTTGAATAGATGTTTTTTCCAAAGAAGAGAATAGGTACATGAAAAAATGCTCAACATTACTAATCATGAGGGAAATGCAAATCAAGAAAAATTTTTTTCTAAAAAAATTAAAAGCAGAACACTCATATATTTTAGCAATCCCACTTCTTGGTATACAACTAAAGAAAATGAAATCTGGTTCTCTTTCTTGTGCATTGTCACAATAGCCAAGCTATGGAGACAACCCAAGTGTCCACCAATGAATGAATGAATAAAGAGGTACCTTGTATACACAATGGAATATCGTTCAGCCATGAGAAGGAAGGGAATCCTGCCATTTGTGACAACATGGATGAGTCTTGAGAGCATTATGCTAAGTGAAAGAAGTCAGAGAAAGACAAATACTGTATGCCCTCACTTATATGTAGAATCTAAAACAGCTAAATTCAGAGAAACAGAGCAGAGTAGGGCTGCCCAGGACTTGGGGTGGAGTGAGGGGAGAATGGGGAGAAGTTTGTCAAAGGATACAAACTCACAGTTGTAAGATGAATGAGTTCTGGGGATACAATGTACAGTATAGTTAAAAATACTGTATTATATACTTGAAACTTGCTAAGAGATTAGATATTGAATGTCTTCACTGCACATACAAAAATGGTATCCATGCGACGGAGTGGAAGTGTGAATTTTTCTACTGTGGTAATCATTTTGCAATAGGTACATGTATCAAATCACTGCATTGTGCACCTTAAATTTATACAATGTCATATGTCATTTCTATCTCTATAAACCTGGGGGTAAAATATTTCTGTCAAATTCACCTGGATTGTGACAAAGTTCATGGTAAGATACTGGTCAGAAAATGTATTTTTGCCTAGAATCAAAGCTCTTAGGATAGATAGGAAACCAGGGAGAATCCCAAAGACCTATCTGACCTGTGAGACGTCTAATGGTAGCACAGCACCCAACACCAGGTCTGGATAACCTAGCTCCACAGGACCCAGTGAGCCCACATCACATTGGTCTCCTGCCTCCAGAGACAGACGTTGGTCCAACTAAAGCCCTGTATATCAAGGATCTTTCTTAACAAAAAGTTACTGCATCACCTTGCTTCAGCCATCAGGCTAAATGCTCAGGCTACAAAGATGCACAGGAAAGAGGTTGTTGACCTTGAGAAGCTCATGACCTGGGACACAAGATGATCCTGGGCACAGAACAATTTGTGGAGAATTTGCTAACAAACAGTGGCAGCAAAGTGAGATGACTGTCTTAACATGAATATTTACATGTACAAAGTATTCTGGGTGCATAGCGAAGGGCTGCATGGGGGCTTCAAGAAGGTTCCAGAGAGAAAGTGAGGTGTGAGCTTGTTCTTGAAGGACCACAAGTTTGCTCAGGCCAAGAAGCAGAAAAAGCCATTCCTAGCAAAGAGAACTGTGAATGAAGAGAGGTGCGAAGGGGCCTGGCAGACAAGCGAACGCTTGGGAGTGAATGTTGCAAATGGATGGTGACCTGCAGACAGATTTCGTTGGGGCCCCAGGGTGGTTTATGAATTTGAGCCATATTTAGAAATGGAAATATTTCATGAAAAAGTCCACATTTTCTGCTTCTTTTGAAAAAAAAGTAGAAAATCAGACCCCCTTGCTGGATACTCATCATGGGCTGGAACTGCAACATGATTGCCCCCTTCAGAAGAGGCCTGTGCACCCCAGTTTATCCCAGTGTCCACCTCCCATGCCAGGTTCAATCTACTCATGGATATTTATGCTCCTACCCAGCAGTTGCCCTAATTCAGATTAACAGCATCACTCCTGGTGGCATTTGAATTTTTAGCCTCTGGTTAAGCACTCCTAGAAATTACAGAGCAAGGTACAGGTGGAGGGGACCAAGATTGGCAGAATTAAAACTAGCAACTGTGGGGAGCAATTACCATTCAAAGCAGAAGGGACAAGGGGAGAAAGTTGTGTAAATGAAGCGTGATGAGAGCTGGGAGGAAGAAGGGCCCTGGGAGTCCAGGGCTTGGGGTGTAATTATTGGAAACACAGCCCTGGAACCGGAAGGGTGGTGGTTTAGACACTCATGTCCGACTCTTTGTGACCCCATGGACTGTAGCCCGCCAGGCTCCTCTGTCCATAGGATTTCCTAGGCAAGAGTACTGGAGTGGGTTGCTATTGCCTTCACTAGGGCATCTTCCCAACTCAGGGATTAAAACCAGGTCTCCTGGATTGCAGGCAGATTCTTTACCAACTGAGCCTCCAGGGAAGCCCTGGAAGGGAATGGGGATAAAATACCTCAGTCTCAGATAAGCAATAAAAATATATTGTACAGCACAAGGAAATATGGCCATTATTTTGTAGGAATTTTTTATAAGATTTAATGTGGATCTTTTAAAGGCTTTATTAAATTTGTTACAATATTGTTTCTGTTTCATGTTTCGGTTTTGGGTTCCCCACCCCCACCCCCACCCCCCCCAACCCCCACCCCCCGCTGTGAGGCCTGTGGGATCTTAGCTCCCTGAGCAGGGATTGAACCCACACCCCTTCGAGTTGGAAGGTGAAGTCTTAACCACCGGACCACTGGGGAAGTCCCTGATAGTCAGTTCAGTCACTCAGTCATGTACAGCTCTCTGCGACCCCATGGAATGAAGCACACCAGGCTTCCCTGTCCATCACCAACTCCCGGGAGCTTGCTCAAAATCATGTCCATTGAGTCAGTGAGGCCATCCAACCATCTCATCCTCTATAATCCCCTTCTCCTCCCGCCTTCAATCTTTCCCTGCATCAGGGTCTTTTCCAACAGTCAGTTCTTCACATCAGGTGGCCAAAGTATTGGAGTTTCAGCTTCAGCATCAGCCCTTCCAATGAACATTCAGGACTGATCTCCTTTAGGGTAGACTGGTTGGATCTCTTTGCAGTCCAAGGGACTCTCAAGAGTCTTCTCCAACACCACAGTCCAAAAGCATCAATTCTTCAGCACTCAGCTTTCTTTATAGTCCAGCTCTCACATTCATACATGACTACTGGAAAAACCACAGCTTTGACTAGACAGACCTTTGTTGGCAAAGTAATGTCTCTGCTTTTTAATATGCTGTCTAGGTTAAATGGAATATGATCTATAAAAATATTAAATCACTATGCTGTACACCTAAAACTAGTATAATATTGAAAATCAACTATAGACAAATTTAATAAAACAGATAGGAATTGCACCGTAAAAACAAACAAATAACCTTGATCTCTCTTTCAGAGCTTCCCACAAGCTGAACCGGAAGCCAGAGGGCAAGAGAACCCTACAGAGGCTGTCCACAGCTGGGCACAGGGAAAGAAGGGTGGAGAGTGGCTCTGGGAAGGCACCAGTATATCTAGGCATGTGGGGATGGAGAAGAGCCAGGAAAGGCCCTCTCTTGCAATCCCTGCATAGGAACCCTCCTGAATATGGTTAAGCCACAGGCTCTGAAACCAGCAGGTGGAAGGGAAGGGGGCTGGACAGGGCCTGAGATGCCCCTCCATCACCAAGAAGCTCCAGGAGGCTACAAGACCCATAGCAAAACAAGAAGAAGACAGAGGCTTAGGTCTGGTTTCCCAAAGACTATTCTAGAAGGGTGCTGTGGTAGGTGAAGGTTTGGAGTGCTGGGATAACACGGGGACTCTTGGGCTGGAGATGGTGGTCAGGATGCTAGAGGAAGATGGCCCCCAGAGGTCTTCTGGCTCACGTTGTAACTCACCAGGGCACACCCTATGTCCCTGCTGGTCACCCAGTCTCTGCTTGATCACTTAGGTGTTCGGGAGCACAGCAGTCCAGGGGATGGCTCTGACCATGAGAAAGACCCGCTGCTGAGCTGAAGTTTCAACCTCTTTGTCCCTGGCCCGGCAACCTGAGGGCACACTGAACACCTTCCTACCTCCAAGAACAGTCTTCCTCACTCCTCTGGGTCCTTAACCACCTCTCAAGGTGGTGTCCTGGGACCACAACCCTCTGAATGTGGCCCCTTTCACCATTGGCTCTCTGGAAGTATTTCTCATACACTCCCCCTCCCCCATGCTTGCTTTTACCTTGAACTGAATGTCACTAGAGAATGGAGGAGGCCTCCCTTGAGCTGGACAGTCTATCAATGGCATTAGTTTTGTTTCAAGACTCAGCTGAGCAAGTGGGTATTTCTAAGTTTTATCTTAATAGCTCCCTGAGCTAAATAGGCAGGGACTGGAGGCTCAGAAAGACTCAACACCGCCCCAGGTGACACAGCCCAGAAGCGGGGCTGCAACGACACCCAGGCCTCCTTCCGCCACAGGGACTCAGGGCCCCTGAGCTCTGTCCCCAGAGCTTCTTTACAAAGGCACGGGGAGACCATGCTGCAGGGCTGGGGCCCCACTGTTTGCTCTGATGGGACAAGGTTTAAATGATGCCAGCTTATCACAGCAGTCCTTCTGTGCACATTTCTAGACCTGGGGAGAGAGTCCTTCCCTGGAATATGCAGGGCAGTTAAGCCAGGGAGTGGAGCTCTTCTCCTGCCCAGTTCTCAACCCCACTCTCCGGAGCCTGAGAGGGCTCCAAAGGCGGGCGTGGACTTGCCCGAGAGGACTTCATGGCAGCTGGGGGTCCTCCTGTCCTGGGGCACTTTCTGCAGCTGCATCTCAGGGCCTGAAGCTTCCATTGAAGTAAATGTGCCTGGAGAGAGGTTTTTTCTTCTTCTTCTTTTCTTCTCCCCAATCTCCTTTTTATTTTCAGGATAAATGTCACCACATTTTAATCTCACTTGTGAAATGTGGCTCCTGAAAAGCCACTGTCTCGGCTCGCATAAGCTCAAGCACCCGGCAGTACTCCTCAGGGACCCCTGTTCCCACAGGTGTTCTCTCCCTTCCTTGCTTTAGATTGTCTCACTTGAAAGGAGGGCCCAGCCTCCATGTCTCCCCAGGGCTAACATCTGCTGGTATTAAGGGATTCTTAAGCATGGACTAGGGTGGCAAGCCCTGGGAGGATATCTCAGCTCTGGGCATCAACCCTCTCTTATGCCATGTGCTCCCTGGGGCTTAGTGTATTCCAGAGGTCAGTAGGGATAGGATTAGAATCAAGGGGAGAGATTTTAAAAGATGCTCAAGCTCCACCCCCATAGATTCTAGGATTCAATTGATCTGGAGAGAGAGATGCCTAGTGGAAAAGGCATTGCTAGACCCAAGGTTGTGTGACCACGGGCATGCCATTTCCTATTTCTGAGGATCAAAGGCTGAGGCATAAGGCTCAAGACTGGGAAGTGAGTCCTAGGGAGAGCAAATTGGAAGACGGAGTTTCAGGAGACAGGGAAAGAGAGTTGGGGTTAGAATTCCAGGCCACTGCTGGGCAGGGCACTCCAAGCTAGAGTGGAGGCAAGGCTAGGCCACACTTCAGCACCCGAAACTGGCCAGGCAGAAGTCAGGGCACAGAGCAACCAGGCAAAGCAGGGGTCTGAAGTGTGGGCCAATGGCATCCACAAAGACTAGGCCCCAACTATCCAGAGCATGGATATAAGTGGGCATCCGCACATCACCTGGATAAATGAGGGAAGGTCTGGCTGATTCCAAGTTCAATGGGGCTTTCTCCTGGGACAGGTCCTCCCCCACCACCCTAGATAACCCAGTGTACCGGACACCAGAAATGGAAGCGGGAGCTTGGAAATTAGGGAGAAGAAAGGGGTCAACTAGAAAATGCAGTGGTTTAGAAATCAGGCCTGGAGACGTCCCTGAAGACTGATTAGGGTCATGAGGGGGACGCAAGTACAAGTAGAGGTCTGTCCCTCCCTCTCCTCAGAGGTGGGCAAAGGCTCTGCTGAGGGACAGATACCAGACAGGACACTCAGAACAAGGAGCCGCCTGGGTGACTGTCTTCCTGTGAGGCCAATGCCAAGACCTCTGAGGCCTGGACAACAGGCTCCACATGCACCTCCTTCACTACAAAGAGCTGGATTTGCCTTGGGACCTAGCTCTTGCTTCTCACAGCGATGGTTTCACTCTCCCCTGCTTCTCCCCCTTGCACACCAGAGGTCCACGCATGGGTTAGAAGGGCAGAGGCTGGTATGGGAATTTAAGCGCAGTGAGGCTCGTAAGAACTGGGTTGACAGTTCTAGAACAAATCCTTACAGTTAGAAACTGAGCGGAGGGGAGTGGGAGTGGGTGTCAGCAGTGGTGTGGAAGGAGCTGGAAGACCTGTTTTTTTCTTCAACTAGTCTGAGAAGATCCAAATAAATGAGAGCCTTACCTCAAGGCTGTAAGACCTGATGGCCGTTAACCTTGAATGCTAAGGGGTAAATTGTGTTTTCACTTCCCCTGAATATCCTCTAGAAAACCTTTCCTCTAGGCCCACAGGAATCTGCCCTTCCTGGAATCCTATAGCACAAGAGTTCTCAAACTCGAGTATGTATCAGAATCATCTGGAAGGTAGAGAGGGCATGACATCTTGAGAGTTTAATAGGTCTGGGGTGGGCCCTGAAAATTTGCCTTACTTAGAAGCTCCCAGGTGATGAGATGGTGCTGGTCTGAGGACCAACTACATGTGGAAAATTATAGCTATTAACACGCACACTCCTCTACATTACAATTTCAGGCTTTATTTGTATTTTGTCTGGAATGAGTCTGGAATCGTTTTCTGCATGTCATTCGATCTCAGGTAGATTCTGATTCCTTGGAGCAGGGATTGTCTGATTCATCCCCCACCTAGTTAGTGTATTGTTGGACATACAGAAAATGAAATATATATTGAGAAGAACTTCAGAGAATTTGGTTTTTACAAGCATATAGGGATCAACTAAAGTTAATTTTAGGATTCCCACATTTTGCAAAAGAGCATCTATTTTTTTTCGCACCATTCACATTTGCAGAGAAAAATCTTAATGTACTTCAGCCATCTCCCAACCTCATGAAAGAAAAGCTTCAGTCTTGATTTAGGAAAAAAAAAAAGAGTTCATTCCTTCATCCTTCCAAACAAGGTACAGTACAACTGACAACAATACACATTACTGAAAAAAACACAACTGCACTTTATATTGCTCACTACTCTTTAAATAAGTATAATTCAGATATTAAAGAAAAGAACTGCTAATCACATTAACGCATTACAGAAATCATAATTAACTTACCACACAAAATAAATTAAAACATTAAATATTAACCTTTTCAGTGCAACATATACAGAAGTCAGAGTAACAAGTTCTTAAAAAAACAAAAAAAAAAGCTTCAGGTTTGTTATAATGATAATGAAAGGTTGAACACTTCAGTATTATTACACTAGGAAGAGGTGTTGCGTTCAGTACTGTGTGTGTGTTTACCATGAGACCTTTTAGAAAGCCTGATAAAATCAGTGGCTAGAGAACGGCTCTTCTATTAGAACATTAGGAACAAACACATGTGTTCCTATTGTTTCTGCGATGTCCTCCTTGATCCTGGGCTTTTGAATCATCTCCTTGTCCCCTCCTCAGCTGAGCAGGTCGGGAGAAATCAAAGCCCAGGTCCCACTGTGGGATCAGGGTCTCCCGAGCAGTGCTGGAGCCTCTTTGGACCGTTCCTGTCAAGATGGTCTGGGAGGGCAGCCAGTGGTCCACGTGCACTGAAGCAGCCTGGACCCGGGAAACCTGGAGATGCAGACGTCTGCTCCACCTACAGAGACCAGGCTCCCCAAAAGCTCTGGAGGTGCACCTCCTCCCTCACCAATGCGGGTGGGGGTAATGTCAATTCTACCATCTCCTTTCATGGGAAAATAGACTCTGGGGACACTCTGCCCCTCTCCTCCGCTGGCACACAATGGCAAGCTCAAGCCTTGCTTGCTTACCACATGTGTTCAGATGTGTCTTCCAGATCAGGATTGGCTGCTGTATATCCTTCCATCTAGAAGAGGACGTTTCCTGCCAGCATGCTTAAAGAAGTCAGCCTGTACAGCAGTGGGAGAATCCAGGCTCCACTGAAGATTTGGAAGCAGTCTCTCCCTTCCCCCGCCCCTTTTAAATGGGGGTTTTGCATTTCTCCTGAGACAGATATTGGAAACAGCTGTGTTCCCCATCCCCTGGTATGCAGCTGCTGACCAGGTCAGATCTTGGGAACAAGTCCCTAATCATAATGATCTTGGCTTTGTAAAAAGCAAGGAAACACAGAGAACCTACAGAGCTGGATTAGAAGATGATTTTTAACCTGAAAAGGGGGCATTTTAATATCTAACCAAAGAAGTACCAATGCCACAAATGGCATAGGAATCTAATGCTTAGTGGCCATTCTGATTTCTAAGAGAGGAATCACTAAAGAAGCAAGGTTCTCATATCCTGGACACGGACAAAGGTCCACCCAGGCATGCCTTGACCCCAGCCTCTGCCTCCAGCTCTCCCAGGGCAGCACAGATTTGAGTCTGTGCACTGCATGGTCGTATCAGCATTAGGAGAGGGCGGGCACCGGCAGCTGTGATCGGAGCATTCAGACACTAAGGATGAAGGCCCCACAGGAAGTCAAGAAGGTTCTTGGTTCTCACCTCCTCACCCTTCTGCAAAGGCTCTTAGGTGCCTCCAGACTGGACACTGATCCTTCCATCCAGTAGGTGGAGAAAACCCCACAAGACGTTTTCAGTATCAGTTCTTGCTCTTTAAAGGCAACCAGACCTCAAACAGTCTCTAAAAGACTGGAGAAAGACTGTTCTAAAGTAAAAATGTGATTTCAAGTTAACAACCCGTGATGCCACTCCACTTTCATTTGTCTCCCTATACGGGAATCAGACTTTCAGGAGAGCCTGATGAAAAAAGGGAGGGCAAACTGGGGTCCACAAACCAGTGTCAATTGCACTGGTCTCCGGGGGTGAAGCCCCAGCCTGCAGATCCGCTGCTGCAGGACCTGCATATGGAATGCAAACTTAAGCATATACTCTCTCATGAACTAGACCCCAGGAGCTGTGTCAGTTACACTGCTGGTGAGCAGACCCCATTTCTATTCTCGGTGCTTTGGGTGCAGCGTCATTCAATACAAGTGCCAGAATTGCGGCACAGGTCATGTAAGTTTCTCAACTGTAAGAAATACAGAGAAAATGCATTGATATAGACATACCGAGCAAAAGAATTCCAGGAGGACAAAATGACCTGGTAGGAATTTCAAGCTCACCTGACATATTTTAAAAGTCCCTTTCATGATCTGAGGAGCTAGAGGCACTGAATAGTTAATAGGTAGAGATCTCCCATTTTTCAAATATTAGTGAATAAGAGTTGCCTCGTGTAAGGAGTTTACATATTATTTCATCGTTTCCCTGTTTCCAAATTTTCATAACAATTCCTAGGGATGAGCTCCAACATGAAGTTGGAGTGAACTGGGGTTTCCCACAAGCAGGCCCATTCAGTTAGAAAGTACACAGGAGAATAATTTCTCCTTCTCTGAGGGAAAAGCAAGACCCACATGATGGAGGCGGCTTATTTAGTTTTTGTTTAAAAAAAAAAAAAAAAGCCTAGCATCCCGAATGGAAAAGAAAAATAAAATCAATGGAATATTTCTTCTAATGCTTAAAAATAAATAGGAAAGTTCAGTTTGTCCTTTTCAAAATAAAGCAACAAATCAACCAAGTAACAACATGGAAAATAAGTGATTGGTCCCCTTTCGTGGGTACAACCCCAAATGCCCGTTGCTCTCTGCTAAAGCTCTACGTCTAAACAGATTCTCGGACGGCCCACCAGAAGGTTAACGGGCTCAAGAAGAGCGGTGCAGTCACTGCTGTGTTTCCTCCTTGTAGATACACACACAGACTCTCTTCCTCTTCCTCAATAAGGTGCCAGGTCTCCAATGTAAGCTGTGCTAACTTTTCAGCAGGAATGTATCCTGGGGCATGTACCAGTTTTGTATATTAAATGGTATGATCTCTGAACCCCAGTCTTTGCTCCCATCAGTAACTATTCCTCTGCTTCCATCTCCACCCATCCCGGTGCTTTCCCCCCACAAGTTTCAGCTGTCCCAAAGAGACCAGACATTTCCAATCAGTCTAGTTTTTTTGGCCAGCAATACATGGATCATTGATGTAGATGTCTGAAAGGCTTTAACACTTTCTACACTGACTTAAGAGATTAAAATAAAATCATCATCCATCTAATAAATAAGAAATTATCTCTGAGGATGGTGACAGCTCAGGAAGGTCTTCAACATCATGTGTCCATGGAAGACACTGGGCTGGTTGAGGGTTTCAGGACAGAGGACTGGTATGGCTCCTCCTCCACTGGCGTCTTCAGGTAGCAAAAAGCAGTGATGCTTTTCTTCACCATTTCCCCCAATAAGCAGATGAGAAAAAACTGTAACAATTACAGAACTCCAGTGTCAGGCACGATGGAGACTGTTGTGGGAAGACGGGTCTGGAATCCGTAACTGGTAGAACACACCTACACACACCTGGATGCAGATGACGAAGCACATAGGTCATTAGGTAAATAGGAGGTCCACCCCGCGCCATTCATTTCTGACCAGTCTTTAAACTGTGGTCCACCAATTTCTTCTCCAGGTCACAGCGGATAACCCCAAGCAGACAGAGTTCTGGACAGAATTTTGAAGGAAGGCCCACATAAGACAAAAAGCCTGCACAGGCGATGGCAGGCAGAGAAGGAAAGGCCCGATGGCCCATGCCTGGCAGCCCTCGCTGTGCCAGACTCAAGAAGTCCTTTTTCCCTCTGGCTGCTGCAGGCCACCTGGCAGAACTCTTCCTCTGGGCTCTTCAGACCACTGGAAGGAAGGAAAAACAGGTTAAGCTCTGCAGGCCACACTCCAGCCAGGCTTGGAAAACTGGCATGGGGCAGAAACTTGGGGACGCACCAGCCCAAGTCACTGGGTTCTCTAGGGCAGTCAAGTCCACATTCTGCTGGTTCGACCACAGGGGCAGCAGCTCCTGAATCTGTGCTTTCAGCACCAAAGGAAAGAAGGAAACGGGGACACGCACTGTTGAAGGCCTTCATTCAGCTGGAGGTGACTCAGCCCCATCTGCAGCCAGTTCCCTCATCAGCAGCGGCGTAGCGAGCAGCTCGTGAGCTGGTCAAGGGCTCTGGCAGCAGAATGGCTTCCTCTAAGGCCATGGAAGAACAGACCCCCTTGTTTCTCAAAGGGTGAGGGTACCTGAGGGTACCCTCTGTGCCTGTCACGGGGAAGCAGGGTGCACCCAGTCCCTAGCAGCTCTGGAGTCCAGTCCAGCCTGGACATCTTCTTGCATTGATCTCTCCCAGGTTCCCTGAAGGTGGAACGTACCAATCATCTTAAGAAGGGCTTTAGCCTTGGAGGCCATCTCTGCAAGGTCAGACCCATCACTGGGTTCAAAGCCAACATTCTCTCAAAATGTAGGTAGAGAAGAAGTGACATTAAAAAGAAATTTACTCCACCCTAAATGACTCTGCCAAGGTGCAGACTGAGGATACAAAAATACTATCAATTCTCTTAAAAAGCCATACACAATTTTTTTCTATTGGTGTTAAAAGACAAAATAAAAATGTTTATCTTCATTAGCTCAATGCATGGTCCCCCGAGGTAGTGGAGGAAACAGGAGTGGGGACTTCAGAGGCCTTGGGTCTCATCCTAGCTCCCCCAGGGACTCAGACCTTCGACACAGACTCAGTTTACCCCCACCCTCCTCAAGACTACTGCAAGGATCAATGAGTTAGCACATTCCTAAATCAAAAGAACTGCTCACGCACCATTACTACGGCTCTTGAAATGAAGAGCAAGTAAATGGCAGTCCCCTGCCTTCAGTTCCCTCCAGGTCAGATCACCAGGAGGCCAAAGGAACACAGCAGGCACTTTCCTCCCTGCCCACTCCACGCAACGTTGAGCTGACTGTTTAGTAGAGAAGCCACCCTCAGGTGGATGAGGCTGGGGTGACTGTCCTGACGAACCACTTCCTAAAAAGGAATGCTAGGTTTATGACAGACTTTTTGGTCAAACAAGCATTCCAGAAACTCATTCATGTGTGACTTTTCAGAGCCTGTCTGGATTAATTTGCTATTTGACTCCAGGAGCCTGGAGCTAAGGATGCTCGGAGAAGGCTCTGGAGATGTGAGTCTGGCATCCTAGCCAGATGTCCAATCTTTTCACGGATGTTGGAGAAAATATTCATGGAACAATGGTAAGCTGAATGAAGATCACAGGATTCTAAGAGCTCAGAGTCCTTCAAGACCTTCTAGAAGCCGCATCTCTCATTTCACTGATGGGAAAGGGAAGATGATTTCTCAAGAGAAAGAGAAACAATGTTGTGTGTCTCCAGTCTGTGACACACCAGGTTCTTCATCTCAGTACTTACTTAATTTGCACGACATCTCTTTAATGAGAAAACCAAGGCTGAGAGACGTTACTTGTTAAAGGTCACGTGGTCACAGGTAAGGCTAACAGAGCTACCTTCTGAGGAAAAGACACGTTGGAATAAACTGAATCTGACTTGGTAGGATAAATGTCCTCTTCTTTTTCTCCTTTCTTTCTGCTTCACCCTCCAAGAACTTCTGCCCTGACTTGGAGAAGGTGGACCCTACCCAACAGTGTCTCCTGAGGGAAAAGTCCTCCCTCGAGGCAGCCTCCTTACCTGTTTCTGAGTGGCAGCAAGCAGTCCTTCCCTTCAGGAGGGCGCTGGGCTTCTCGTGCCGGCAGATGAGCGCCCGGCACCACTCACAGTGTTTTCGGACCTCGCAGCAGCTGCAAAGGTGCAGAGAACACGGGCTGGGTAGGAGCCTGGCAGGAGTGCCCAGCTAGTGCAGTGTCTGCCAGAGGGGCCTGCCGGGCAGCTCCAGGCTCTAACTCATCCTTCCCCTGGAGCTTCCAGAGGGACAGTCACAGCACAGGGCTGAGGGCTCTGCAAGGAGGTGGCCTTTGGGGCCGCTTGTGGAAGGATCTGTTGGCCGCCCCAAAAGATCAGCTCTATGTGGCCGCTCCTCTCTGGGTTGGCCGAATGGGCTCCAGTTGACAGAAGGGACCGGTCACTCCCCACCACCCACCCGCACCCCAGCGGCCCAGCTGTTTGCTCCATAAAGAAGCAGTTGGGTCACTTAGAACCACTGTCGGGACGGGGCCAAAACAGCCGCTTCAGGCTGGCAGGACTGTGAGGGCTCAGAACAGGGGTCATCCATCAGGAGCAGCCAGCAAGCAGTAAAGCAGGAATTGTGGGTAGACTGCACAGACCCACGGAAGGAATGAAAGAACGAGCCAAGCAACTCCATGGCTTCAGATCCTTTTCTGAAGAATAACACTCTGGTCGTGGCAAACTCGTCCTCTTAGTGCACCTGCTACCCATGTTTCCAGGGAACATTGGGCCAGCATTCTGGCCCAATACTGGAAATACAACCCTTGGGTCTGTCCCTTTGCAGAGCAATCCAGTCGGGAGGTATAGGCAAGCAAATGAGGCTAAGAACACCCAGAAAGGGGCTCAGGAAGGCTTCCTGGAAGATGCCAGGCAGCGACTGAGGTCTGGAGGAAGAGCAGAGGGAGTAACAGCAACAGTGGCTTTAGGATTTGCAGAGAGGAAGTGTGGCCATTAACTGCTCACAGGAGCCTCAGAGCCTTTTCCAATTCCTTCTGGAACCCCTGCACACCCCCATCACAATGGTGAAGGCTCCAAGCCTTTGGCTCTGCTTCCAGTCAGAGCTCTGCTCTGACCCATTTGCTGGAGATCTCCCGGGCTGGGTGCCCTTCACACCACTCAGCTTTCACCAAAATCCCTCTTCACTTTGCTAACACCAATCAGACATCACAGCGGTAAACTGCCGAGGTGCCCCTGCTATCTGGGAGCGCTGCAGATGGCCCCGGGAAGGCAGGCAGGTGGGGGACCCAGCCTCAGGGGCAGTGAAGACTTACTGTATCAGCACACACGTGATGATGAGGACAGCCAGGGCCACGATGGAGACCACCACCAAGGCGGTGATGGCCTGCTTCTTCTGGCTGGCAGCCACCACGGCCAGGAGGTCTGCGTGTTCACAGCGTGCACCGACGTACCCAGAGTGGCAGCTGAGGAGGACAAGGACATCAGCACACTCTCCGGGCAGAGGTCTCATTTGCCCCACACCTCAGGAGGACTGGTCTGGAGAGACCCAAGCCCTATAAAAAAGCCCAAAGGGGCCCCTCCAGCCTTGGCTATTGGAGGCAAAGGTGTCGGTAAAATCGCTTCAACTTCCCTCCATAGGCTTCTTTTGCTTGGAGAACGAGGTAACTCATCAGCTTATCATCTGCAGAGGCAAGGTGCTGCTGAAGTACTCTGTTATCATGGTTACTACCCAAGATCCTGGGGGAGTGACGAAGGCAGCAAATGTGTCTAGGACGTGAAGCTCATTTTGGCAGTTCATAAAAACCCAGGTTATTTTTAAACTAAATGTGTGTGTTCAGAATTCCCAGTGATGAGAGAAAGAAAACATGCTAAACAGGCTGGAGACAAAGACTGTGGCTTGATTTTTGTCTTCTTTGTCAGGGTTAATTAGTCCTGCAAGCATTTACCAGGCGATCCAGCACATGGGGCACATACTGGGGTAGAACCAGCAGCACTATCTGGTAATTGTAGGACCTGAAAAGCCACTAACCTCTTATGAACCCCGGTCTTCATTTCCAATAACACCTGGCCTCTCTCCACTAGAGGAGTAGGAAGGGCACAAAACAATCCATGTTTATGAACATGCATGTAGTCTCTAAAGGGTGACACCAACACATAAGGTGACGGTATTAGTGGTATTGCAACGATTCAGAGGTTCCTTGCTACCAATCATTTCAATAACAATTCCATGTAACTTTCACCTATGCTAAACTCCCCCCAGATTCTAGGTGAGGGACGCAAGTGGTTCTTGCATGATGGTTCCTCAGGAGTCATGAGGAAGCGACAGTCATTTACTAAGGTAAGCACTGCTCCCCACCCCCGCCACCCTTTGCAGTAGAAGATACTTAGCTTTCATATGGGTCCCCTTTGTCTGGGATGACTTTCTAATTGTAATGAAAATGTTTGATCCCCTTGGCCTTCTCAGGTGGAAAGAAAGAAAGTGAAGTCGCTCAGTTGTGTCTGATTCTTTGCGACCCCTAGACTGTAGCCCACCAGGCTCCTCCATCCATGGAATTTTCTAGGCAGGAGTACTGGAGTGGGTTGCCATTTCCTTCGCCAGGGGATCTTCCCAACTCAGGGATCAAACCTGGGTCTCCCGCACTGTGGGTAGACGCTTTACCGTCTGAGCCACCAGGGAATCCCAGGTCGGGTAGCTTTAACCAATTTCCACAGGGGACGTCCCCAGGAGCTGTATTGCACCAAACATCAGACACTAGATTTAAAAGGTTTTATTCCTCCTCTCACCCCTACCTCCTGCTAACATGACAATGATAGTTGAACTTTTTAAAAAAGAAGTCTACCTTTTGATGAAGTAGCCAGTCTGTTTCCTTTACTTTTAAGTTAAATGGCCTTTGAAGAATAAGGAAAATAAAGAGGGGTCAAAGGTCTTGATGTGCCTGCTACTATTGTGCAGGGCCAGCCCTAGGGGTCTTACATTTGTGATTCCCTTAAACTTGGGGACCCCAGACCCCGGATACCAGGAGTCATAGGATAAACACAGGGTATTTCCCTGGAGCATAGCTTTTGCTCAAGGTTAACAAAAGTTTAATCATTTTAATGTTAAAAGAACAGGTACTGTATGGGTTTAAGATTAAGGCAAACAGGAGATGTTGCAAAAATAGCTGCTTAAGGCCACAGCCTGGGATACTGGAGCATATAGCTTTGGTCTCTAAGGCTGCTTAATGGAAAAGTTTCCCACTGGAGCTCTTTATTCCAAAGCTCAATTGCTATGTACTACATTTAAAGGCATTTTTAGTTTGAATTCAGGTACTTGCTTTCAGTTAAAGATTAATTTACATGTGACCCATGTTTTCTCCGGAGAAGGCGATGGCACCCCACTCCAGTCCTCTTGCCTGGAGAATCCCATGGCTGGAGGAGCCTGGTAGGCTCCAGTCCGTGGGGTCGCTAAGAGTCGGACATGACTGAGCGACTTCACTTTCCCTTTTCACTTTCATGCACTGGAGAAGGAAATGGCAACCCACTCCAGTGTTCTTGCCTGGAGAATCCCAGGGACGGGGGAGCCTGGTGGGCTGCCGTCTGTGGGGTCGGACAGGACTGCAGCCACTTAGCAGCAGCAGCAGCTTGTTTTCTCATTTAGTCTTTGCATAGAAAAGCCAAGTCATTTCCTTGTGACCACCATGCCAGGGAAGGCTTCCCTGGTGGCTCAGGTGGTAAAGAATCTGCCTGCAGTGTGGGAGACCCTGGTTCAATCCCTGAGTCAAAGAGAGGATTCCAGGAGAAGAGAATGGCCACTCACTCCAGTACTGTTGCCTGGAGAGTTCCTTGGACATAGGAACCTAGCAGGCTACAGTCCATAGGGTTGCAAAGAGCTGGACTCTGCCAAGGAAGAGAGAGAAACCCATTCCCAGATCTGTGGACCCCAGGGTCTGGGTTCCAGCTCCTTCAGCAGGATGCTGCCCCTGTATACTATCCAGGATTCGGATAAAAACACTGGAGATTAAGCTCTTGATCTTGAAACAGTAAAGGAGATTTGAGGTTTAAGTCCAACAATGCAGGGTTCTCAAGGAGACAGCAGGCTCTGGGGAGGAGGAAGATGCAGGAGCTCTGGCAAGAAGACTTTGCTTGAAAAAGGATCTGGACCACAGAAGTGTGAATAAAAGCACAGAGTCTCACAGGCTCAGGCTAGGAGGGAGATGACTTGAGGGGGGGGTGGGAGGTGTGGTATGAACCAGGGGCAAATTTTTTGTTTGGCTGGTTTTAATAACAGGATCACGTGAAGGCCAAAGTCAGGAAAGAGCTCACCCTGTAGTTTGGGGAGAAAACAAAGGCACTGGTCCCTTCCCACCAGGAGAAAGCTAAAGTGCGGACTGAACTTGAGACAGAGGCAATAAACAGCAGACACAGGTGATGCACAAATGAAGCTGTGAGTGCCTACAGAGAATCTTGCAAAGGGTGCCCCCTCCAGCCATTCTGAGTTTTCACTATGCACCCTGATGGCTCCCACCTGGGTTGTGGGCTTCCTCCTTCTTTCATTTAGCATCCAACACCCCATATCTGCAGGGCCCTAATCTACCCCCTCTACTTTATTTCCTGTCACTTAGGTTTCAGCCAACCCAAGAGTCCCCCACCCCCCAGTGTCAACTAAACTAGTGCCAGCACATAGACACTCAGGACACACCTGTCTGTGAATGAATGAGTGAATGAATGACTACCTTCCCCTTGTCCATCTCAGCTCCTCCTACCTTCTCTGCCTGCGACATTATTCCTCACTTCCCTCCTCAAATTCCATCTCAAAGACCACATTCTCCAAGAAGATATAATTTGAAGACTCACTCATTCATCCATCTATCCATTTTCCAAAGCTCTTTCCATGGATCTCTCTAGCCTGTCTTTCCCTAAAGGCCCTTGGGACTATGCCCACCTCTGTGACTGCCCCTCCTGCCAGCTTCATTGGAGGCCAGCCTCTGGGCTCCTGCAGGCAAGACTGAGCTCTACAAAAACCTTGGAACAGAAGAGGGTTGGGGAGCCTGAGCTTTGTTAGATGTCTAACCAGAAATCGTGGCTAAGTCAATGAGACTTCTCTGTAGTTGGGTGTTAGTGTTGCTTCCTCCTAGGGAGGGGAGTGTGATGACAATTTGCACAGCCATTCATGAAAGGCCCAGGCTATAGGAGAGGCAATTTCACCCAGCTTAAACTCCTCTAACCCAGAGGCCCTGTGAAAGGAAGATTCAAACATCTCCTCAACTGCCTCAACTGCTTGGTTCTGGAAACCCTATGAACTGACAAATCAATGCTGGGGAGGCCAAGAAATCCTATTCAAATAAAAGAGCGGGAACCTAGTGCTAATTACAACATTAGCTTATTGAAGGCTATGCTAAACTCCTACATGAATCATCTCTGTTAATCCCAACAATAACAACTGCATGTGAGGTCTGGGCTGCTATTTACCTTGTTTTACAGATGGGGAAAGAGGGCGCGGAGTGGACTCCAGAGTTTAAAAACTACGGATCTCAACTGTGAAGGAGAACTTTCTGGTGTAATGCAAATTGATTTGGAAGATACTCTGGGATATTGATTCAATGGCAAACTCACAAACCACATAGCAAAAGAGAAGATGGGCTGCTGACTGCCCTGTAAAGAGGTCTTTCTGCTGTGGGTATAGCAAATCGCAAAGATGCTCCAAAACAAAGCCATCTTAACTCACCAGAAAAGATAGCTCCCTAGGCTGAGTCACACTTTGCTGACTTTCTTGTTCTTCTTAACATGTGGGTGCTAGGCCCTTCACAACCAGCCTTGCCTCAGAACTGCTCCAGTGGAGGTCTGAGCCAATTTGGAATGTCTTCATGCCAAAAAGAATGCTTCTTTGTCCCCTTAGGGTCACAGCTGCAAACATTCAAACCCCAGTCTCATTGAAATAGGGTGCTCAGTGTGTTTCTGAATGAAACCTTCCCTGGTAAGGCATGAGAGTTACATGAGTTGTTGCCAAATACTGGGTTGGCCAATAAGTTCATTTGGATTTTTCTGTAAGACCATTTGGCCAACCCAATACATGAAACTCTAGGTCACAGCCTAGGTGAGCTCTTAGAGTAGCGAGTCTTAGCACCAAGCAGCCCAACTGCACTGGGAGGCAGAATAGCCTGTGGTCTAGATACTTAAGCTTTTCCCAGGAGCTCCCAGATCAAAGTCTCTCTGAAAATGGGGCCTGGATGTCTTAAAGAAAAGGATAAAGGTAATCTGATGAAGCCAAAGTTGAAAGCCACCATGAAGGCTGACCAGTAAAATCAACTCTAGCAGCACATTGGAATGGCCTGGGTAGCTTGAAAAAAAAAATCTTGATATCCAGGCCATACCCCAGACCAACTAAGTCAGAGTCCGTGGGAATAAGGACTTGCATCAGTACTTTTAAAGCTCCCAGATGATTCCAACGGGCAGCCAGGGTTAGACTTTCTAAGGCAATTTAGACTTGCTGGTCTTGAGATGGACAGAGGTTCTTTATTCCCCCACCACTCATCTGTAATATAGGCAGGCTTCTCAGTTGCTCTTTACTGGAGGAGGTGGGGGCAAGAAAAGGTTTGGTGACAAACATTTTTTTAAAATTTCCCAAGCTTCTACTAATATTAGACTTAATTATGCCAATTATTTTAGCATAAGTCACACAGTGAGGGGAAGCATCACTCACCTGGTCACAAATGACTCACGCTTGACTCAGCTGCTGTCTCGACCTCAGGTAGGCACCAGATCCCACCTGGCTGCACATCAGAATCACCTGGGAAGCTTTGGGAAATGCCAAGGCCATGGCAACATCCTTGGAGATGCCCCTAACCAATTGGTCTGGGCACCCAAGTGACTCTAATGTGTGGCCAGGCCTGAGAACCACTGAGGCAGAACGGTCATTTAATTTATAGAATAGAGAGCAACACTCCAAAATCTGCCCCTTTCCCCTCCTCTATTCCTATCTCTCTCTGGGGATTTCCCCAGGGTGGGAGCCATACAGTGGGTCTTCTCATTCAGGTGCAGAAGAAACCTGAGATGCAGCACCTTTGTTTGAGAAAGGAATCCGAATAAATTAGGAATTATTCTGTCACCACGGGGAATGGCAAATGTGTAAGCCTGAACATTTTCTTATATGCAGAATACATCATGAGAAACACTGGGTTGGAGGAAGCACAAGCTGGAATCAAGATTGCCAGGAGAAGTATAAATAACCTCAGATATGCAGATGACACCACCCTTTGGCAGAAAGTGAAGAAGAACTAAAGAGCCTCTTGATGGAAGTGAAAGAGGAGAGTGAAAAAGTTGGCTTAAAGATCAACATTCAGAAAACTAAGATCATGGCATCTGGTCCCATCACTTCATGGCAAATAGATGGGGAAACAGGGGAAACAGTGGCTGACTTTATTTCTTGGAGCTCCAAAATCACTGCAGATGGTGACTGCAGCCATGCAATTAAAAGATGTTTACTCCTTGGAAGGAAAGTTATGACCAACCTAGATAGCATATTAAAAAGCAGAGATATTACTTTGCCAACAAAGGTTCGTCTAGTTAAGGCTATGGTTTTTCCAGTGGTCATGTATGGATGTGAGAGTTGGACTATAAAGAAAGCTGAGCGTCAAAGAATTGATGTTTTTGAACTGCAGTGTTGGAGAAGACTCTTGAGAGTCCCTTGGACTGCAAGGAGATCCAACAAGTCCATCCTAAAGAGGATCAGTCCTGGGTGATCATTGGAAGGACTGATGTTGAAGCTGAAACTCCAGTACTTTGACCACCTGATTCGAAGAGCTGACTCATTTGAAAAGACCCTGATGCTGGAAAAGATTGAGGGCAAGAGGAGAAAGGGATGACGGAGGATGAGATGGTTGGATGGCATCACCAACTCAATGGACACGAGTCTGGGTAAACTCCAGGAGTTGGTGATGGACAGGAAGGCCTGGAGTGCTGCGGTTCATGGGGTCGCAAAGAGTTGGACATGACTGAGCAACTGAGGAACTAAAAAGCCTCTTGCTGAAAGTGAAAGAGGAGAGTGAAAAAGTTGGCTTAAAGCTCAACATTCAGAAAACTACCATCATGGCATCTGGTCCCACCACTTCATGGGAAATAGATGAGGAAACAGTGGAAAAAGTGTCAGACTTTATTTTTGGGGGGCTCCAAAATCACTGTAGATGGTGGTTGCAGCCATGAAATCAAAAGACGCTTACTCCTTGGAAGGAAAGTCATGACCAACCTGGATAGCATATCGAAAAGCAGAGACATTACTTTGCCAACAAAGGTTCATCTAGTCAAAGCTATGGTTTTTCCAGTTGTCATGTATGGATGTGAGAGTTGGACAGTGAAAAAGGCTGAGTACCAAAGAGTTAATGCTTTTGAACTGTGGTGTTGGAGAAGACTCTTGAGAGACCCTTGGACTGTGAGGAGATCCAACAAGTCCATCCTAAAGGAGATCAGTCCTGGGTGTTCATTGGAAGGACTGACGTTGAAGCTGAAACTCCAATACTTTGGCCACCTGATGTGAAGAGCTGACTCATTGGAAAAGACCCTGATGCTGGGAAGGACTGGGGGCAGGAGAAGGGGAAGACAGGGGATGAGATGGCTGGATGGCATCACCGATTCAATGGACATGGGTTTGGGTGGACTCCAGGAGTTGGTGATGGACAGGGAGGCCTGGTGTGCTGTGGTTCATGGGGTCGCAAAGAGTCGTACATGACTGAGCGGCTGAACTGAACTGAACTGAGTGAATGAACTGAACTAAACTGATGAACATTTTCTTAGATCACTTGACCATTCAATTTCATCTGCTGAGAGTGGGTATTGTCAAACACAAGGAATGCTGAGTTTGTCTTCATAATTCTGAAAATGAGCCTCTGCAATCATATGCAGGCTCTTTTCCCCAAATAAGAACCAAAAAGAAAGTAGTGCCCAAAAAATGATGGGGCAAAGTGCAGCACAGGAGGGCAAGGATCCTGTCTGAGCTGAGGAGACACGGTGGCTGAAGATGAGGGGCAATGTGCCCCAACCAGGGCGTCCCTGAGGCCTTCCCTTCCATATGCTGATTCAGTCTGGAGGTGGCTTTGGTGCTTTCTTAAGAGCAAACGAAAATAATTAAATGATGAATAACATGCCTTTCTTTCTCTTCTGCTCAGGGCTTTCAGACCTTCTAGCCCTGTCCAGCTGCCCAGTTTTTCCCTCCAAGTTCCCTTTGCACCTGGTTCACAGTGCCTTTTAAAATTTTAAAGAAATACTGATTATGCATGTAGAGCTGTGCTCTTATAATTTTTTTTCTTCTTAAGGAAAATATCCTCTAATTAGAAAAATAATGTTTCTAAGCAAATTGGAAAGTACATAAATTATAATAGAGCAGAGAGAAAAAGACATTACTGCACATCCGATCACCTCAAAATCTGACTAACAAGTACTTCTTCTATATAGTTTTCTTAACATAGTTAAGATTTTTTAAAAAATATTATTTTGTATCAATTTTTCATTTGACATCCCTTCACCATTTTACTATGCAGGAGTTGTTTGAAATGGTTGTAAAGTAATTTATACAGAGTTTGCTTCACTGAACCCTTACCATTTAGACTGCATCCAATTTTGATTTCATAAATAATGCCAATGGATTATCTTTGTGTACACATTTTGCTTGCATTTGAGGTTATTTCCTCAGGATAGGGGAGAAGGCAATGGCAACCCACTCCAGTACTCTTGCCTGGAAAATCCCATGGATGGAGGAGCCTGGTAGGCTACAGTCCATGGGGTCTCTATGAGTTGGACATGGCTGAGTGACTTAACTTTCACTTTTCACTTTCATGCGTTGGAGAAGGAAATGGCAACCCACTCCAGTGTTCTTGCCTGGAGAATCCCAGGGACAGGAAAGTCTGGTGGGCTGCCGTCTATGGGGTCGCACAGAGTCGGACACGACTGAAGCGACTTAGCAGCAGCCTCAGGATAGGATCCCATAAGTGGGCACAGTATGGTATAGACTTGGAGTAAAACTGTCATGGGTTTGAATCCCATTTCCCACTTAATGCCTGTGTGACCTTGAGCAAGTCACTTAACCTCTCTGTGCCACTGATTCTGTGTCATTAAAACACAGAGTAACAAAACTTACCTATAGAGTTATGAGCATTAATTGAGTTAACATCTTGTGAAGTGCCTGACACAAAGGAAGGGCTGTATGAGTGCTAAAAAATGTAAATAAAAGAATGAGAGCATTTTAAAGGCTCTTCATAAACAATGATGTACTCTGTGGCTGGAGGCTAGTGTTCTGAATTTTAGTCAAGGCTTTCGGCAAGGACCCTAAAATAAAGTCTTTAATATGGGGGCCAAGGACCAAGTTGACCATCAGTCAGGGACTAAGGTTTTAGAAAAATGTCTATACCAACTTGCCTTAACCGTGGAGAAAATCCACAGGGTTGTGGTGGGGGAGTGGGGACACTGAGCCACAGGACACTTGTATTGGGTTTACCCATGCTTGGCCTTGGGGTTTCCCTGGTAGCTCAGCTGGTAAAGAATCTGCCTGCAATGCAGGAGACCCCAGTTTGATTATTGGGTTGGGAAGATCCCCTGGAAAAGGGATAGGTTATCCACTCCAGTATTCATGGGCTTCCCTGGTGTCTCAGATGGTAAAGAACCCATTTGCAGTGTGGGAGACCTGGGTTCCATCCCTGGGTTGAGAAGATCCCCTGGAGGAGGGCATGGCAACCCACTCCAGTGTTCTTGCCTGGAGAATCCCCATGGACAGAGGAGCCTGGCAAGCTACAGTCTATAGGGTCACAAACAGATGGACACGACTGAGTGACTAAGCACACATTCTTGGCCTCAAGAACAACGACCTATAACCTCTCTGCTTGGGGCACTTGGGGAGAGTGTACTGGAGGGGTGGGGCTCCCTCATGGCGCATGGTCTATTCGACCTTCACTGCTCCTTCAGCAGGACCTGCATCCTTCAGCTGTGGTCATGGTTAACAAAGCACTGATCACAGTGGTGACGGTGCTGGTGAGGGCTGCTCTTATACTCTGCTGGGAACTGGGCTTGAATGTTCTCCAGGGCTCTAATAGCACCTACTGTAGTAATTCAATAGATGAACGGATGAAGACGTGGCACATATATACAACAGAATACTACTCAGCCATAACAAAGAAGTAAATAAGTCATTTGCAAGAACAGGGATGCAACTAGAGATTATCATACTAAGCGAAGTAAGTCAGAAGGAGAAAAGGCAAATGCCATATGATATTCCTCATATGTGGAATCTAAATTACAGCACAAATGAATTTATCTACAAAACAGAAACAGACTCAGAGATAGAATAGACTAGTCTGTTGCCAAGGATCAATGGGTGGGAGAGGGATGGACTGGGAGTTTGGAGTTAGTAGATGCAAACTATTACACAAAGAATAAACAAACAACAAGTCCTACTGTACAGCACAGGGCATTCTATCCTGGGATAAACCATAATAGAAAAGAATATAAAAAGAACATATATATATATGTATATATATATATATATATATATATATAACTATTACTCTGCTGTACAGCAGAAATTAACACAATACTATAAGTCAACTATACTTCAGTAAACAATAAATTTGAAAATAACTTTCTGTGATGATGCAAATAGTGTCTGTATGTGTGGCATCTACTATAGTAGCCACTCATTGCCCAGGGGTACTAAGTACTTGAAATGTGGCTAGTGAGACTGAAAAGTGAAATTTTAATTAAATAAATTAAATAGCCTCACATGGCTAGTGGCTCCTATCTTGGACAGCAAAAGGTCTGCATGCATTATGGTCACTGGAGCCTCATCACAATCCTGAGAAATATTCATCTCCCCATTTTATACACAAAGAAACTGAGGCTTAATGGTGCTAAGTCACTTGGGTCAGTCTGACCTTGAAATTTATACCTTTAACTGCGCAGTGACCCTGCCTGGTGTGTGACCCTCAGTATCTGCTCCGGTGAGGGCAGAGAGAAGGCGTGCACTTCCTCCAGATCTGTGGCTGGGCGATGGCCTAACTTCTCCCCTCACCCCACCACCTGCTGGTTGTTGAGGTGATAGATCTACACGAAGTGGCTTAAGCACCAGCAGGAAGACCACCCCCAAGCCTGGTCCCTCGGGAGGCACGTTCTCGGTTACACGGTTACACGGGTAGTCTGCGGGTTTGCTGAAGGCGGTCAGCCCTCTCTGGGCGTTTGACTGTTCAGATCCCAGTGGAAGGCACTGTGGCCAGAGCCAGGTGGAATATTTTCCTTGGCCGACAGCAATGCGCTTTCACACTTTGCTGTGGGAAAGTCGGGGAGTTCAGTCACCAAGGGGCATTTTGGACTGTGAGACACTTCAGGGAATTGCCACTGGCTGCCAACACTGGAACCCTGAAAACCTGTCACCTGGGTGGCTTCCTTCAACTGTTTTCCTTTGTTTGAAGGTTCCTGCAAGCAGCAGACCAACGGTTTGCAGAATTTGCCTCAGGGGAAAAAAGTGGTGCTTGAGTCCTAACCTTGCATTTCTCTCATTTTACTAACTGCCTTTGGAAATTCTTCGCCTGTTTGTTTTCTAAAGTGATTGGTGCCTAGCAGGGATTTATTAAAGAGAATCTAGGGTTCATCTGAAGCATAACTATTTCAGGATGATGTTCACTACCTTCGGCAATTTCTGACTAGTTATTCATTTTAACTTTTTTTCTTTATTTCATATTTTAGTGGGAGATGTCATTTTAACTCTGGAGACCCAAAGACTATTGTTCTTAGGGAAGACAAAGCTTAAGAGCCAAAAGTACTTTAGAAAGAACTCCCTCTTTTCAGACTATAATCTTCGGCCCCTGTGGGTTTTCCTTGTAAGTCCATGACTGGCATGCCCTTAACCTCAAGGTTTGCGAGTTTTACTGACTAGGTTAAGTGTGTCAGTTTCCCCAGAGCTAGGGCAGTTCTTAAGAGCAGGGACAGCAGGCTTTGCTTTCTCTGCACAAACTCAGAATTTCTGGTCTAGTGGCAATGAATGAATTAGAACATTCTTTTAAGTACTGAAAGTACAAGGAGGTATAAGATATGGTCCTGCCCTCACCGAGCTTACAGGCTCATGTAGCCACAGAAATGATCAAAGCTGGCTGTTGTGAGCAGAAAAGAAGGGCAACAGGATGATGGACTTGCATCAGCTTCGGTGTCAGGGAGCAATGGGTAGAGGTGGAAACTGGGGATCTGAAGAGCGCAAGCTGTGCTCCAGAGAAGCTGGGTGTCTGCTTGGAGTTGTAAATCTGACTTCCAAAATACAAGCAATTAATTAAAACCACCAAAGAATAATTCAGATTCATCTACCGCTGCATGAAACATGTCTGTGTGCTGAATACCGCCCCTAGGCCACCAAGACCCAGTGGGGAAACTGAGGTAAAGAGGAGGTAAAGTCTTGCATGGCCACGTCTCCCCAGAGACGGTCAGCTTCCCCATCTTGCAAAAGTGGATTCCATAGACTCTGCCCTTGACCCACAGGAAGGAATCCTTGAGAGTCTGTGCTCAGGGCAACAAGATTGGGAATGACTCGGACATTCCCCTGGAGGAAGGTTTGCCTGCAGAGGGACAGTGCCAATACCTTTCCTGGAAACAAAAGGTTAGCTTTTTGAGGTGAACTCTGTGAGGCTGAGGCAGAAAGAGTGCCTTCTGGGGCAGAAGAACAGAACATGGGTTTGGGGGGCTGGAACTGCTGGGACTGAATTCCAGCTCCACTGTATATGGGCCCTGGGACTCCAGGCAAGTCGCCTAATTTCTCTGAGCTTAAGTTTTCTGATTTACGCAATAAGGACAAGAATCTCTACTTGAGAGGAAAGATGAGAGAACAGCATGAGTCACTGTATGTGGAGCTGGGGCTGGCACACAGTTACAGTTTTTACCTAGAGCTTACTATTATCATTTATAGTAATAGTTACAGTGTGAGTGGGGAGAGAGACGGCTAATGGCGTGTAAATGTGATGGACAATGGTCTCCTTGAGCCAAAAGCAGAGCCTGGCACCCCGTCTGAGGAGAACAAGAGAGCCACCCACATCCCATCCTCAGAAGGCTTCCACCAGCCAATGGGGCTCAGCCACAGGCAGGGTTATTGCTCTGGGTCTCTGCTGACCCAGGCTCAAGGCTGCCAGCTCTCAACATTTAGAACAGCCCCTGATCTGGTGGAAACACTAACCTTCTGACACAATTTTGGTCAGAACTCTCCTCTCTCTCCAAAGAAGACCCTCTCATCACATAGCCAGGGGTGGCCTGAGGTCTTGGCACTAGACATGATTGAAAGGGAGAAGACCCTCTCCCTGCTGCACTGGAGGTTTCCTGAGATCTGGGCTAAAAAGCCACACCTCCTTCAGGGCCAGTGTTTTTCTGCAATGATCAGGCAAGTAACAAAAACAATCCCATCAGTCCCCAAGGCTCCCATGGGTATTTTCATAAGAGTGGTAATCATGAATGACAGTCACTCTCGTCATCAGCGTGCTTTGTATCTATGGGGTGGGCGGGAGGGCTCTTGGCTCTGCAGATGTTCTCCTGGAGGAAGGTGGCCAGCGTGCCCCTCCAAGCGAGGCCCAGAGGCACCCCAAGGGGCCACTGCACAGGCTCACACAGCTGCACCTCAGGAAAAGGAGAGTCCTACCTACCACCGCTTACTGTGGCAGGTTCTCCCGCTCCCCTGGGGTATTCCTCTGATACCCTTCAGCATCGTGGATAAGTGAGCAGCTTTAGGAGCCGGACCAGCCAGGTCTGAATGTGCGCTCTCCTCTGTGATCAGGACACAACCTTCCATGCCCTGGGGTCATCATGAGGATTACATGAGTTAACATGTGGATCACGCTTACAACAGTGACTGGCATGAAGCAAAGCTCAATAAACGTTGGCTTTTCATTAACATTTAGTATTATTTACCAGTACCAGTGGCTTCCCAGGTGGCGCTGGTGGTAAAGAACCCACCTGCCAATGCCAGAGATGTGTGTTTCATCACCCAGGTTGGGAAGATCCCCTGGAGGGGGGCAAGGCAAGCTACTCCAGTATTCTCGCCTGCAGAACTGTTCCTCCATGGACAGAGGAACCTGGTGGGCTATGGTCCATAGGGTCACAAAGAGTTGGACATGACTGAAGTGACTTAGCACACACACACTGGTACTATCAGGTTGGATCATATGAAATTGCTGACTTCCATTTTCCACCTATAAAAATGGCAACTTTATAGAGATAGATGATTCTTAAAGGGGGTGGAGGACAATTCTGCCTCCTCCACAAAGCCCCCTACCCCAGGGCACATTTGGCAATGGCTGGAGACATTTTTGATTGCCACGACTCTTGGGGGGTAGTGGTGCTGCTGGCACCTGGGGGGTAGAGGCCACGGATGCTAACATCCTTCAGCCACACAGGCGTGCCCACACAACAAAGGGTTACCCAGCCCCAAATGTCCACAGTGCCAAGGCCGAGTACATGGCCAACTGTTTTCCACCATGCACAGGTTAACCTTCTTAAAACATCCCTTTCCCAAACTGCTGGCTCCTGCTGGCTAGAGAACAAAGGCTCACTTCCAACAGGCTCTGGCCTCCAATTCACCTGCAGGTTTGTCTCCTCCCTGCTGTGCCCACACTGACCCATAACAGTATAGTACAGTTAATAAAATAAGCCGGAAGTGCATGCAAAGGGTGGGGATGTATGAGTGTCCAGGCCTGGAGTAATTTCTCTGCTTTCCCTGTCAGCCTCAGTCCGACTCCTGCTCTAGAAGGCTTTACTTATGTGCCTGTCTTGCCCAGCCGGGCTGACCACTGCAATCACTGCGGCTTCTAACTAATGCGACCCCTGGGCCCCATCCCTAGAGATTCTGTTTCAGTGAGTGTGGGTGGGCTCAGCTGTGTTTTAAGAAGCAACCTTCCCTGCACCCTGACTGCCCCACCCCCGCCTCATGCTGGGCCTGCTATGCCCATCTTTACTCCCAAGTTGTTCTGTCCTGTTGTCAGTCAGGCACACCAACCCTTTGTGTGCCCTTCTGGCTTATTTTACTAGCTGTGTGGTAAAGATGTGGAGGGCACAGACCTCATCTCAGACATACTGGCCACTCAAAGGGATCCAACCCACTGCCTGCTCTCCCAAAATTCTAAGTAGTGAATTAAACTTGAATCCAAGATTAGGAGTTTGGGATTAACAGATATATACTACTATTTATGAAATGGGTAAATAATAGGGACCTACTGTATAGCACAGGGAACAATATTCAATATCTTACAACAATCTGTAATGGAAACGAATCTCAAGAAGAATACACAAATATAATATATAAGTAGATAACTGAACTGCTTTGCTACACACCTGACACTAACACAACACTGTAAATCAACTGTGCAGGTGCGCTCAGGCGCATCCGACTCTTTTGCAACTCCATGGACTGTAGCCCACCAGGCTCCTTTGTCCATGGAATTTTTCAGGCGAGAATACTAGACTGGGCTGCCATCTCCTCCTTCAGGGGATCTTCCCCACCCAGAAATGGAACCCTCATCTCTGGTGTCTCCTGCATTAACAGGCAGGTTCTTTACTGCTGAGCCACCTGGGAAGCCCAAATCAATTATACTTCAATTAAAAAAAAAAAAAGGAAAACCTCACTTGAATCCAGGAAGTTTTAGACTTTGTTGAACCCAGGAGCCACCTGAGATGCTTGTTAAAAATGCAGACACCCAGGCTCCACGTCCTAGGAATCCTGCCTCAGTGGCTCTGGGCCGGGACCAGCGGGGTTGAAGCAGGTCTCCCTCAGCCCACTGTTCTGATTCTCCATTATGTTTGGCTCCAGGGCTCCCAGGAGACTGGCATGGCTTGTGGAAGTAAATGCTGTTTTAAGTGATGGCTGGGAAGCCTGCAGCCCCAGCACTGCAGAACCACAAGGGACACTTACACACACGCTGGCTTCTCCTCCTGCACCAAAAACCTGCAGGTTCCATGGAAGCAGAACTGACTGTGGGAATCTGGGCAGTCATTAAAATGGGACACCACAGCTGCAGCCACGGGCGGGTCTGCTGGGGAGAGAGAAGACATTTGGCTCAGATTCAAGGCATAGCAAGACGTCCCACAGGTCCCCACCCCTCTGGAGAAGGAGCCTGCATGGTTGGGGTTTTTAGTCCCTACCAGCATCTCCTCCTCAGCTCTCATGAATTATCTAACGGCCAGTCCAGAACCTGCTTGTGAGCTCTCCAGGGGGCTTTACTTACTTAGCTTTGTAGGAAACAAAACAGTCTCCCCTAAAGCCTCAGTGTGATTCAGAGATATCACAGCAACTTTACCATTTAAAGCCTATTCCCCCAAAACGACCTAATTTTACTTTTGCAAAATGATAGAGATCATTTTTTTAAAAGACAGCTTCCACAAAAATCTGTTTTAAAGGCAGGAAACTGAAGAAAGGTACAAAAGAGTACTATTTAACCATTCAGTTGATGCTGAGGAAGAATTATGATGCAAAAAGATGTTCATGATATATAACATCATAAGAGAAGCAGCGCATTTCCAATGTGGTCTGTATAGTAAGAAGATGACTTAATGCATACAAGTCCACCTGGGAAGGGCACAGGCAGGACTGGGAAAGCCAGGGTGGTGGTGGGGAGAGGTAACAGAGTCGGGTCCACTCGGAGCTCTGTGATTCTCAGGAGCTTGGGGCATCATTAGCCCTCTCAGGCTACTCAGAGCACTGTAAGGAGCCACACATAACCTACTGACCAGCCCAAAGGGATTTATTAGACTCCAATAGCCCTGTCTTGTCCAAATAAGCCTTCAGATACAGTAAGTAGCTATTTCAAGATGGCATGATAGATGTTTTTGTTGCATCTTTCAAAAGGTTCTCTTATATTTGTGTTTGGGCATTGAGGGAGTAGGTCGTTCTCATATATTTTTTGGAGGGAAAATATATGTGCCTGGAGCTCTTGCTTTTTTGAGTGAATTAAACTCCAATTTCATATTGTAAGATTTTCAAGCATCATGAAATAGTAAACTCATGTTGCTAGCTATTTATGATTTGCTTCTAGAAGTATCACAATTTGGAAAACTCATAATTCCAATGGAAAAAACAGAGCCCAAAAAGTACAGCTTTGATGCTTTGCAATTATGGTGCTGAAGGAGACTCTTGAGACTCTTGAGAATCTCTTGGGCTACAAGGAGAATAAACCAGTCAATCCTAAAGAAAATAAACCCTGAATATTCACTGGAAGGACTGATGCTGAAGCTCCAATACTTTGGCCACCTGATGTGAAGAGCCGATTCAATGGAAAAGAGCCTGATGCTGGGAAAGATGGAAGGCAAATAGGCAGAAGATGAGATGGTTAGATAGCATCACCAACTCAACGGACATGAGTTCGCGCAAACTCCAGGAGAGAGTGAAGGACAGGTAAGCCTGGCGTACTGCAGTCCATGGGGTCACAAAGAGTCGGACATGACTTAGTCACTGAACAACAAAAAATACAGCAGAATCCTTGATGCAGAGAGCCCTTAGAGGTCATGACCTTGGGCTGAGTGAGGCAAAAAGACATGGATTAGGGTCCTGCCTCTGCTGCCTGGATGAGGTTCTGAGCTTCCACCTCTGTGAGACAGCGAGTCCTCTGCCTCATGGTGGCTCTGAGGTTGAGCGAGGCCAAGCGTATCAAGTACTGTGCTCTCTGTTAGCTCTTCTGTTATCAGCACCCGCAATCCCATGATGCTAATGAGTCCCACATGTGACCAGACCACTCTAGTATGTAATCTCCTCCTCTCCCCATAAGTTCACTGCAGTGCAGCTAACAGTCCAGGGGTGCCTTCCAGTCACTGAAGATTGTGACTTTCATGCGTGAAGACCAGCAGAGAAGCCCAAAGCCAGGTGAAGGTGGCAGCCCAGGACAGCTGGCCAGCCCTGCTCCTGCCCGCAGCACGTTCCTGCCCGGCAGTCTTCTCCAGGACATGGGGGCTGATTACAGTTACCTGCGAGCCCTGCGCCCTGGTGGTTCATGAGTGGCTTGGCCACTTGCTGACAGCAGACACTGGGATGATAAGTTGAGGCTGAAAGGGTCTGTTGCAGGTCACATAACCAGCATTTCTGTGCTCACTAAACTTGTCAAGGGGCAAATATGGAGAGACGAAGGGACTGGAGACCAGTGGATCTAGTTTGATTAGATGTTGAAAAAGGCTTTTGATAAGCTCTATAAAAGGCCTTTGAGACAACCACCTCCACGTGGCTATTGCAGGTCCCTTGTCAGGGCTCACAGCCAGGCTCTTTCACTTGTGGGCTGGCAGCTTCACATCCCTGGAGCTCGTCAGAAAACCAAGTTCATGGGCCCCACCCTAGACTACCGGATTAGGATCCTTGGGGTGGGGCCTAGGAATTTGTGACAAGCTGCCCAGCCCAAGTGATTTTTTTTTTAAAGTCAGGTTTATTGAGACAGAATTGACATACAGTACCTTTTGCCCTCCAGGTGATTCTGATGGGCACTCATCACCAGAACCAAGCTAGTATCACAGGAAACAAAGGAGAGAGACAAAAGGCCTCTCAGAAAAGTAAAACAACAGGGTTCCTGAAAGGGACACTTGTTGGAGCCGATCATCTTCCAGCTCTCCAAGCTCCTTTGTGATACTAAAGCCCAGAATCCACTGGTCTTGGTGGTGACGTGTCAGGTCAATAGAAACATATTAAAAGCAACACTCTGTGGGAACACTACTTCCCAGAGCTGATGGGGCAGGAGGAGACTCAATGTCGCGATCTTTTTTAACTTGTATTTATGGATATTTTGCTTCATGTCATAAATGACTTGAGGCTTTATAAAAATAGGTACCATAGAAAGGAGATGCAAGTGGGAAAGACATGTGTGTGTGTGAGAGAGAGAGAGGGAGAGAGAGAGAGATGGGGACGGGTGGGGGGGCGGGGGGGCGGAAAATTGGGTAGGGGGAGGGAAGGAGAGAAGATAATCAGAAGGGAGAGAGGGAAGGAGGGACAGAGATGGAGAGAGAAGGGCAGAGGAAGGAAGTGGTGGAAAGAGGAAGAAACAGAGACAGAGACAGGCAGGGAGAATGGGAAGGACAGAGCAGACAAAGGAATACAAGGGCAGGGGTCTAAAAGAACCAAGAAGTCAAGTATCAGGTTACACACGAAGACACATCAGAGTCCTGATCAGGTGCTGATGTTCCACGCCTCCAGGCCATCTAAGCAAGGACGCACTCGGTCCATTAGATAGAAATGCACCCATTTTGCATATGCAGGACAGGCTCAGCTTTGCCCGAGTCTATGGTCAGAGAGCAACTTCTGCAGCTGCTTTCAAAAGGGACTTCAAGTGTTATGGTGGACGACATCTTCCAGGAAGACAGCGCAGAGACACTTGCCAACGTCACCATCTGCTGTTCAACAGCTAAGAGCCAAAGAGCCCAGGCGATGGGGAAACTCCCTGCCCTCCTCACAGTGATGAAGGCGAACACCTCTGGTTTGCTCCCTGCAGTCAGAGAGCAGGATGAGGTGGGAAGTCTGATGCTTAGAAGGTAGCCTTCCCGGTCCTCCACAATCCCACTGTTCTGACCCAACCCCCCGTGCTGAGGGGACCAAGGGATGCTAGGTGATGATCATGATCACTAAAATATTGTTTGTTTTAAACCCCCTTTTGCTGATTACAAAAGTGATACATCACTGTAAAAACCTTTTGTAAGTGCCAATGTAAAATAAAAAACATTTTCGAGAATAAAACTCATCTTTGATCCACCACTTTGGGAAAACTGGGCTTGCCTGGTGGCATAGTTGTTAAAGAATCTGCTGGAGCTAAAGAATGCAGGAGACCCCGGTTTGATCCCTGGGTCGGGAAGATCCCCTGGAGAAGGAAATGGCAATCCACTCCCGTATTCTTGCTTGGAGAATTCCATGGACAGAGGAGCCTGGTGGGCTACAGTCCCACATTGCCTGTGTGCCTGTGTGCATGCGCGCGCGCTCACACACACACACACACACACACACACACACACACATACACACACACACACACACACAGACTTACTCATAAAAACTTTTTATTTCTATTCTGTCACATGAGCTTGACCTCATGAGACACCCCAAACACTTTGAGAGCAAGCATTTAGTTCAAGGTCTGCATTGGGTGCCATCTTGGTGCCTAACCCCGAGCAGCTCAATGTGTGCAGTGAGGGGGGTTCCTGTTTCCAACAGCATGTCCAATGGCTCTGGGGGTGTGTGACCTGTACTGGGGAAATGGATGGGGAGGAGGGGACCAGACATGGTCCAAGGGACCACCTCCTGGTCCTCTGCACTTGCAGCAACCTCAGGGGGAAGTGCTGGCTAAACCTCCTGGGCTGAAAACCCTAAAAGCCCTGCAAAGAATGCAAAGCTCCCTACAGGTCAGGGGGAGATTTTATTCTTGCTTTGGGGCTTTTATAGGTATTTGCCTCAGGTACCACTAGAATCTGCAGTGAAAACCCCAACACCATAGCATGGTATCCTCACAGACAAGACCTGTCCTATTGATGCTAATACAAGTTCGAGGGATGCTCTGGGTGCAGCTGGGAGGAGAGAAGATGGCTTTGCTGAGTGTGCCTTACATGCTGGTTGCTGGCCTTATAGCCAGGCAAGGAGGGCGGTCACATCAGGTGGAGGATTTGCTGATAACTTACATAACTATGAGGGACTTCCGTGATAGCTCAGTTGGTAAAGAATCTGCCTGTAATGCAGGAGACCCTGGTTTGATTCCTGGGTTGGGAAGATCCACTGGAGAAGGGATAGGCTACCCACTCCAGTATTCTTAGGCTTCCCTTGTGGCTCAGCTGGTAAAGAAATCACCTGCAACATGGGAGACCTGGGTTAGATCCCTGGGTTGGGAAGATCCCCTGAAGAAGAGAACGGCTACCCACTCCAGTATTCTGGCCCAGAGAATTCCATGGTACATGGGGTCACAAAGAGTCAGACATGACTGAGCGACTTTCGTTTTCATACATAACTATGAGCCATACAAGGAAACGCCCCAACTCCCAGCATCTTCTCAGAGAAGGAGTCTTTCAGCTTGCCTCTGTCCCTCTGTTTCCCTTCTCCCTCTTCTCTCTCTTTATTTTTGCTCTACCCTCCTCTACTTTCTCCCTCTTAGTTTTTCTTTCTCTTCTTTCTGAAAACTCAAGGAAATATCAAAGTGAAGGAAGGAAAGGTCTAGACACTTAAAACAGAAAAACCCCACCTCATTTGGAAAAGACAAGTGAGGCCAACAGAAACACTAAGGAGGCTCTGGGGATCCAGGCAGCGAGAAGTGAGTAGGCTGCCCCCTCCCTCAGGCTCCAGACCCTGTCCTCCTCTCCTCCAGGCACTGGGTCTGATGCACACTTGGGCTGATTGGAAAAATCAAATGCTCTGGTTTGCAGAACAGACCTCATACCAAGCCCATCTGCAGTTGGAGTTCTGAAGCTGTTCAGTTCCTGTTGCTCTGAAATTTATGAGAGGCCTCCCCAGCTTGTTAACCAAATGCATATCTCACAGACACTGCTGTTCTCTCATGAAGCTATTAGAGTTTTGCCTAGAGACCACAGACCCACTAATAGGGCCTGGAACCCCTGCCCCACTCACAGGAAGAAGGTCTGGAATAGCAATCTAGGGGGTGTGGAAACTGCGGATTCAACTCAAGCAGGGGTCTCTGCAGTCAGAAGGGCTGGAGGCAACTGTCTGAACACCGCCTTCTAACACCCCTGCTCCACCCCGGGGGTGGGGGTAGCATCCACATGGCTGAGGACAATCACCCCCTTGAAAAGTAGCTCTAATTGGACTTTCTGCGGGGCTGGTCCCTCGGAGCCGACTCCTCATCTCTCTTCTCCAGACAGTTGCTAACACGTTTGCCTGTTGTGAAGCTTACATCATTTATAGCCATTTCATTACTTCCTCAAATATGGCTAACTTTCTGACAGTTTAAGAATGACACCTGTTTTTTCAGAAGGAACTTTCAGACCGGTTTTTCACCTGAGGCTGAGTATTTTCTCTTCAGACACTAAAGTGGAAAAGCCAACTAATACTTCTGGAATGTCTAGGAGAAAAAGCAATAGATGAATTTTATGAAGATGGGAGCTGGTTAGCAGCCTCTGTGAAGTTAGGGGAGCGGATGGAGCTGAGTGCACCTGAGATCAGCTCGCTGGTGCTCCCAAGGCCAAGGCCAGAGGCACAAACTCCTCTGGGCTCAGTTCTGGGGTGGAGAAGGCTTGCTTTAGGCTCCCAGTGAGCCCATTTTACAGGGATGGAACCCCAGGCTTACGTGAGCCAACGCATGAACCTGCAGAATTAGCTGGCGTGTGGGGGGAAGGCTGGTACAGAGGCTTACACCTGGGCAGCATAAGTGCTGAGCCAGGGCTTAGAGAAAGGGATGGTGCAGAGCACAGGTACCTCCCCAGATAGAGACTGGTGAGCAGGGACTCTGGTTCCCCTGGGCATTAGGGGAGTGAGAACAAGAACTATCACAAATTTTAGAAGGGATCCTGACTAGGAAGAGCACTGTCAGCACCAAGTATGGTAACGCTTCTGACCTTTACCACAGAGAGGAACATACCATCACGGAAGGCAATCAGTGAGGGCATTTCCTGTGCCAGTGTGAGGGGCAGAGGAGCAGGGCGTGGTTTCAAGTGCACAGTGGGAGGCAGCAGAGCACAGGAGAGTAATCTCAGTTACGTTCACAGGAGTAGGAAAATACATCTCATTCCTAAGGGCTACTAGTCAATAGAGGGGAGCTCAATTCTGTTGAATTTGGGCTGTGTGTGGTGGTGTGTGATAGAATCACTCAACTCATTCACAAACCAAGGACAGCAAATACTTTACAAAGGACAGATATAAAGCAATCTGAAAGCAGTTTGGCTTCACAGTCTCATCACTTTTTGTGATTGAGCCATTTTTGTCACTACCACCCCCACCCCAAGACTCTCAATTTTCTGAGGGCAAATCTTATACATCACAGATAATATACTTTTCCTATTACATGATCCCCAAATACAGCTTTACTCAGTTTTAAGCAGTTTTTTCCAACACTGGCTAATTTTGACCCTATTTGATCTTCACCTTCTCCTGGTCTTAATCTGACTCTTAGACCCTGCCCACCGCTCCACCCCATGGAGACCATGTTATCTCCTTACACCTTAAACTACCTGTGGCGTAAACATTACTATTCTCTATTTTTCAGATGAGGAAACAGAACTAAAACTTAGGTAACCTTGCCAATGCAGCTAGAAAGTACTAGAACTAGACTTTTATCTCGGTTCTCTTTGATTTTAAGAGAGTAAAGAGCTGTAGAAGATTAGAACACTATTCAAGTCCAGGAAGACAGCTGCTGGGAAGGCACATAATCAAACTCAATCAGACTCTGAAAGTCACGTGGCTCTGAGGATGGGGAATACTTAGCTTCTTAGGCAGTTAGGAAACTAGATGACTTTCTAGTAATCAGAACGGGGCACTTTTACGAGAAGCAAGAGGAAGCATTACTTTATCTGGAGGAGGAGTGGGGGACGGTACGTGTGAAACTTATTAGTCCCATGAGGGAGCAGTGACTGAAAAACATAGATGCAAAAGAGATTTCTGTCCACAGATGATGGTTAATTGAGGAGTAGTTGCAAAGAGGGTGGGGGCTGGCCCACAGGATAGTACCAAGGGTCTCACAAAGCCCACCCTCCCCAGAGCCCAACCTCTGGGCTATATGATGCTCAAGTCCAAGAAATCAGGAGCTTCTGGCTCAAAGCAGGGCTAAACTGGCCTCTGAATTGCTTTTGCAGGTTTAAACAAGATGCTGAGGCGGGGCGGGGAGGGGGGTGTGCTAAGGGAGCATCTGAGCTAATTTAATCCCCTCTGAGCATTTCTCTCTTTAGGATGAGACTCAAGGGGAATCAGATGTGATGGAACCAAACTCAAAGAAAGGTATCGGTGAAGAAACAGACAACACAGAAAACATATTTCCTACAAAGATATTGGCTTTAAATAACACAACATCTGTGTGTGTGTGAGAGAGCAAGAGAGAAAGAGAGAGAGAGGGAGGGAAGGGAGGCGAGAGACAGAAAACAGATACACATTCAGAGAAAAAAATTACTCACTGGTGGTATTCGACACCAATGGGGTTCATTCTGCTTGTGGTTATTTCTAAGGCAAAGGCAGAACTTGCATTACTTTGGGTACCTTTTTATAATTCAACAGAGGAGAATCAGATAACATGAATATAAAAACAATTTGCTAGGTTCATGTCCCATCTAAGGCAGGGCTCCCCAACCTCCAACATCTAACCTCAGCTCACATAATGAGCTGGTGTAATAATAATAGAGATAAACTAAACAATAAATGTAACACCTGAATCATCCCCTAACCACTGCTGCCCCCCACCAACCCCAGTCTAAGGAAAATCTGTCTTCAACAAAACTGGTCCCTGGTGCCAAAAAGGTTGGGGACCACTAATCTAAAGTACCTGGGTTTACGATGTAAAACGATTGTGAAAAGGGGACATGTAGATGAAAAAGATTTTTGACCATTGTCCTTATGTAAAATGTTAAGAGATGATGTCTAGTGTATACGAGGTTGGTTGCCTTGGGATAGAAGTCCAAATAATGTATTTGTAAGAGTCAAGAGGAAGGTATCATATGGGTGCTGGCAAACTGGTAGAGTTGTAAGAGTCTGGAGAAGTTCTCTTCTGATGGCTTAAATTTTGAGTTAAACAGGAAGTTCATCTAATGTTTCCCAGTAAGTCTGGTGTTGGCAGCAATTTTTTTTTAACCAATACTCTCCTTAAAATTAAAGCACCATTCTATTCCTAAAATACAGAGTAACTGGGCTTAAATTTTTTAACCCAATATGGATTTTCCGAAACTGGACTGTGGTGATGCTAATGATGATGATTACTGTCATTATTAACAGTAGTTATAGGAGTAGTTGTCCCGTGGACAGCAAAGAAATCAAACCAGTCAATCCTAAAGGAAATCAACCCTGAACATTCATTGGAAGGACCGATGCTAAAACTCCAACACTCTGGCCACCTGATGTGATGAGCCAACTCATTTGAAAAGACCCTGATGCTGGGGAAAATTGAAGGCAGGAGAAGGGGACGACAGAGGATGAGATGGTTGGATGGCATCACTGACTCAATGGACATGAGTTTGAGCAAACTCCGGGAGACGGTGAAGGACAGGGAAGCCTGGTGTGCTGCAGCCCATGGGGTTGCAGATTCGGACACAACTGAGCGACTGAACAACAATTCTAGTAATACACTGTCTACTAAATGCAAGCACTATACCCAGCATTTTATACAGAGAATTCTGTTTAATCCCCACCAAAGTCCTGTGAGGTGCTTATTACTACTCCAGTCTACAGATGAGAAAAGTAAAGCCAAGGGAGGTTAAGGATGTTGAATGTTGCTAAGTTAGCAAATGGTAGAGCTGAAAGCAGAACTCATGGGTTGGCAGAATCTAAAGCTCCTGAGGGTGTGTCACTTCAGAGAGGGTATGTGTGTGAGAGACAGAGAGAAAGGGAGAGAAAAGAGGGAGAGACAGAGGGAAGGTGTTGGGGAGAGGGAGAAAGAGCCACAGAGTGAGGTGAGGGTTAAACCCTCATGGGCACCTTCTGCAGTTAAGACAACTCTTTCATTTGAAGAGTAAACTAATCAGGAATTACCATGAAATTCTCAGGGCTATTTTAGAATTAAAAGAGCTAAAAGTCCCAAGGCAAAATGGCTTTAATTAGCAAAGAGGCTTTAGGAATCTAAAACAAAATTTCAGTGACATCATGTGAAGTGTGGGCTACTCATCTAAAGATGCGCAGCATTATGAATTTCAACTTGGCCTCTTATGTGTGTCCAGCTTCCACCAGTAATACCACCTCCTCCCCTAAAGTGCATGGGGAAGCAGAGGGCGGCGTGCATGAGATGCCCCCAAGTAGCCCCCAAGCTGCATTTTAAGTCTGTGAGTTGGAAAAAAAAGGGAAATGCACAGGACATGGAAGATCACCCATCCCTAGTCAGCTCTTTTTATTCCTCCAGACCCCATTCTCCAGCCCCTTGATTGCTTCTTCTCTACCCTGGCCTTTGTGATTTAAAGCAAAAAAACCAAATTAAGAAAATTGCGTCATGACTTTGCTTTGAAGACTGAAAGTCAAACCTCCTAGCTCTGTTACAATTTAATAATTTGATTTCAAAGAGACAGATCATTTCTGTCTTCTACATCTTCAAACCAGAAAGCCCCTTGTTCTAATTACATCCTCTTGGGTGTCAACCAGCATTTTGAAAAGATTTCATTTCAAACTTCTGTTTACAAAGTAAACAAGGATATCTACGTTTGGCTCTCATCAGCCAGCTCTGAATCCAGATGTGAATGGCTCTGGGAACCACAGCTGAGCCCTGCTGGATGAGGAATTCTCTTTTGACTTTGTTGAAGGAGCAGCCCCGTTGGAGCCTGGGGCTACCTGGGTTTGCAGTCTCTGTGTGTTTCTGTTCTCGTCTTTATTAATATCAAAATTGTTAGGTGAAGAGGTTGGCAGGAAACCCTCAATCCACCCTTGGGAAAAAATGCTTCCTCTTGTTGAGTCTTTGAACCATAATCCCTTCAAACCCTCCACACTGAGTATATGTAAGCACTACTGAGATGACTGTTTTTCTAGAACATTCTATGCCCTCAGAACTTTTTGACAGATGCCTTTTTCTTTTACAGTCTGCAGATGCAGTCTGGGTAGATGAAGGACACTCCTTATTGTAAAGTGAGGAAACAGAGGTACCCAGAGACAGATTTAAGGCAAAGCTCAGCAGCTTTAACAACACAGATGTGATTTTTGTGGCTGGGACTTTGCCCCATGACAAATACATGACTTGTCCTTTTCAACCTGGGTGTTATATTGATGGTTTTTGGTTGCCCTTAGATAAGAGTCAAGATTATATTCAAGATTACATTCCAGAAGGAAAACCATGAGATGTTGAGAGTGGTGGGATTATGGGCAATCATTTTTTTAAACTAATTTTTCAAATTTTATAAAATGAACATTCAGAGTTTGAAAATAAACATTATTTAACATTAAAACTATACAATATTAAAAAGGTAAAGTTTAAACAATTTTTATATAGAAGACCAACCTTTAGAACTTTAGATTTAAATCTGCACAGCATAAATCATGTTACTGCCTTGTGTTATATCATTATAAAGGAAAAGGAGGAGGGAGACACAAAATAAATGTTTAGAGAAGACATATGATGCTCAGATGAAAGATGTTTAGTAAAAGCTGACCTTGAGCTTGGCCTCTTAGGCATGTAAACCTCATATGCTTCCACTATCTACTCCACTTCCAACTCCTACATTCATGTCTTTTTTTTTTTAATTGAAAGAGGACAGTAGGGAAACCATTCTGTGAAGGAGGCAGGGAATGAGAAGGAAAAAATCTGCAGCAGAAACTCCCATGAGTTCCTCCAAACCTGTGTTATTTTCCTTCCTAGACACACAGACTACACTTCTTAGATTCCCTTGCAGGTAAGCATGACCATGTTATGGCCAATGGATGTGAGCAGAAGTTATATGCACCACTTTGGTCCATAGAAGCTTCTGCAGGGGGATCTCCCTTTTTCTTTTTCCAGCTGCTGGCTAAATGTCCTTCCAGAGGCACAGAGCCTGGGTCTTTGGACAACTGCAAGGGAAGAAGTCTGAAGGGCCAGGCACACCTGCACAGACTTTGAAATAAGCAGGAAGTAAACAGCATTCAGAGCTTGTCTGTTGCAGCAGGGAGTGTAACTCAAGTGCTAAGCCTGACGTATGGACAGTGTTTGGGGGTTAGTTACTGGATTTCTGATGAGGGAAAAATCCTTTTAATAAATCACTTCCTTTTCTCCTTTTCTCCCATAGTCCTTTCTGGGAACCTCATCCAAATACCAAAATATCTTACATTTAGAATCTCAAGTCCACCTGACTCTTATTGGAAGCCTCCAGTTTGAACCCTTTACTCCTCACCTTAAGGTATGTCCTGTTTCCTCTTCAACCTGCAAGGGTCAGATCAATGCTCACACCCCTTTGCGGGTTGGTAATAGTCTTTTGGGGGCCAGGAAGGACCTGTCCTTGCACAATGTTTATGAGACCAGCATTTGTAACTGAGCAAAGGCTACTTCTTCAAGTGGAAGGAAGTCTGAGAACATGACAAAATATAAAGCACTGCTGCCACAGTTTACAGCAGGCAAGGTCCAGCTGTTTTGACTGAAATTACATAAATGATATGTGTCATTACTAGGTTATCAAATCTCTCTGAACAAAAAATCACCAAGGCAGGATAGCACCGTGTCTACCGTATCGTCAGTCCTCCTGATACAGAAGGTGGTGCCCTATAATTTCTCCAAATTCCTACCTCTTGTATCTCACCAGTCATAAAATCTTAGATCACCAGAAAAAAATACATCACCACCTACATCAAAGGATCCCAATAATATCTTATCAATATCACTGGGGGCTTTCCATGCAGCCTTTAGTTTCACTGGTAGTGTGTTATTATAAAACAACTTTTATAACACTCCCAGAAAGAGCTTTATAATTTGTTATTTAAAAAATAATACATGTTCATTGTAGAAATTTTAGAAAATCTAAAAGTGCTAACAAAATTAATTGCCATCACTGAGAAATAACCACTACTTTCTAAAATATTTTATGAATGCTGATTTTTTCTAGTAGTTTTCCTTTTTCTGTTGTTGCTGTCCTTTTGCATCAAGAACTATGTTTCTTTGACTTTTCTCTTTTAACGATCTAGAATATACATATTCTCTTTTAATCTACTGATGGTCATCTTTAAATTAAAAATATTTATTTTCCCTAATTATCAAAGTTAGGAATGAAACTAGACATTCTTTCAGATAAGAAATATAGCGTACTTTTACTTGCCCCTTCCTCTTGTCCCCAGTTACCAGTTACTACAGTCTGACTTCATGTTCCTTTTTATTATTTCCATATGTAACTTTAAGAATTAACTTTGACATCTGTCAAAGGGTAACTAAATCGACAACCATTACCTGGATACACATCATCACTGCTTTTTCTATACCACATGGTCCCCATGTGGGGGCTTTTAATCCTGATACAGATGCTATCTAGCCGTAGAGGATATCTGAACATTTTTCAGGAGAGCCTGTGAGGGTATGTCTACATCGTGAAATATTATGTGTCAGAGAACATCTTTCTGTTTTCTCACCTATGTTTATGGTTTTGTATGTGACTGACACTTGGGTCACAATCTGGAGACCCTATAAGGCCGCCTACCACTGACTTGTGGCTTGCAGCTGATGAGGGGCCTGAAGCTGGCTTCACTGTAGTATTCTTTCTAAGAAACCTATTTTTTGTTTTCACCTGAATGCTTACAAGGTTTTTTCCTTTGTAACAAAAACTTGCCAAGTTACACTGAAAGTTAACACTTTCGTTCTTGAGAACACATCTTTTTCAGCTTGAGTGAGTAAAAGTTGCTCAGTTGTGTCTGACTCTTTGTGATCCCGTGGACTATACAGTCCACGCAATTTTCCAGGCCAGAACACTGGAGTGAGTAGCCTTTCCCTTCTCCAGGGGATCTTCCCAACCCAGGGATCTAATCTAGGTCTCCCACATTGCAAGAGGATTCTTTACCAGCTGAGCCACAACGAAAGCCCAAGAATACTAGAGTGAGTAGCCTATCCCTTCTCCAGTGGATCTTCCCGACCCAGGAATTGAACCGGGGTCTCCTGAATTGCAGGTGGATTCTTTACCAACTGAGCTATCAGGGAAAAAGTTCTCTTTAATTAATTCATCCATGACTGTGTCAACCTTAGTTTGCTCTTTTCCTTCTTCATTTGGAAATATTATCTGTATATTTGATCACTTAGTTCTATTTTCCACATTTTTCTCCTCAGTAATTTTATCTGTGGGTCCCTGAGCTTAGTGTTATTTCTCAGGTCATTAAGAAAAAATCCAGTGATTTGATTTACTGTCATATCCAACCTGTTGCTCATTGGTCCACTGTGGATTCAAAATTGGTTGCCATGTTTTTTCATCTCCTTGCAGTTGTGTGTGTGTGTGTGTGTGTGTGTTTACTAACAGCTCCCTGCTGTGGTTTCATAGATGCAATGTCAGCTTCAGTCTCAAAGACACAAATCAGAGGTAATTCAACATCTTCTCCATGATAAAGAATCTCCTGCAGGTTCGATCCCTGGGTCGGGAAGATCCCCTGGAAAAGGGAATGGCAACCCACTCCAGTATTCTTGCCTGGAGAATCCGACGGACAGGGGAGCCTGGTGGGCTACAGTCCACAGGGTCACAGAGAGTCAGACACGACTGAAGTGACTTAGCGTAGCCCTAGCATAGAGACAGTTACTGAAATTCCTCAAGAATATTCTTCTCATATAATAAATCTTTTCATGTAGCCAGTAAAGTCTTGCATCATCATCTTTACAGACAAAGACCTATCTTGTAGAGTATGATGGAGAGTTAAGATAGGTTCCATCAGAGACTGCGTGGCCCTGCTCAACACTTTGGGCCCAGATAAAGATAGAAAATGCAAAGTTTAAGTACTGGTATTAGATATCTGAGGAATTTGTTCAGAGGGAGGCAAAGCAAGTACAGCAGAGGGTTTTATCTTCGCGCCAGAAGTTTTTTCTTCTTTTGGTTGCTAGGCACCCATGCCATGCCAAGAGTAAGAGCTGACCAAACTCATCACTCAGAGAGGGCCTGACTAGTGTCCCTTCTTGAGGTTTAGAGAGGAGCCAGACAGCTGGACCTCCCCTCTCCCTACTGCCACATGGCCAGCTCTCATCCACAAACCCAGGTCTTCCAAGGTGTTGATTCTGCTCCTGATAATCCCCTCACCTCCTGGAGCGGGGGAATGCTGCTCTGGGGCAAGATGGATCCCATCTGCACATTCACTGGCAGAAATTCTTCAGAGCTTCTAGTACTGCTGAAAGTTTAGAAGTAGTTTCATGTTCCATTGATCACTCACTTCAATGAGCATCCAAGGGCAGATGGGAGGAAGGAGGAATGAAAGTGGTATGCTCAAGTCTCCCTTCCTGTAGGAAATGACATTTCCTACCTTGTGTGCACACAGGGTGACCAGTGTAACCATGCTTCACCACTCCCATCAACCGCTTAAGTTTTTCCAGGAAGCTCTTTTTACCATGAGTGCATTCTCAGTTCTCCCTATGGAATCCCCAGTGAAGTGTCAGCAAGTACTTTCCACAGGCTCAGAGTGGATTAGTTTCCCCCTGGTAGATGTCTGAGCCAGCCAGTATCCCCAGAACTGTATCCTTACCCCTCTGTCCAAGGTCTGCTGGCATTCCCAAAGAGAAAAACTCAGTCCTGCCCCTTCCAAGATCTAAAGCCTTTGTCTTATAAGAAGTTGACAATCCCTGGTTTAAACCCCACAGTTCAGTTCAGTTGCTCAGTCATGTCCAACTCTTTGCAACCCCATGGACTGCAGCACACCAGGCCTCCCTGTCCATCACCAACTCCTAGAGCTTGCTCAAACTCATGTCCATCAAGTTGGTGATGCCATCCAACCATCTCATCCTCTGTCGTCCCTTTCTCCTCCTGCTTTCAACCTTTCCCAGCATTAGGGTCTTTTCCAATGAGTCAGTTCTTCACATCAGGTGGCCCAAGTATTGGAGCTTCAGCTTCAGCATCAGTCCTTCCAATGAATATTCAGGACTCATTTCCTTTAGGATTGACTGGCTTGATCTCCTTGCGGTCCAGGGGACTCTAGAGAGTCTTCTCAACACCACAGTCCAAAAGCATTCAACCCCACAGACTAAGTGTAAACCAGTCACATCAGAACTCTATTCTTAAAAAGAGAAATGTTAGGGGATTCTAGAAACACCAAGGTTATTTTACCTGTTAATAGTTTTTCCAAGCCACACTGGTTCAGAAACAAAGATCCTATATTTTGATGAAACAGTTCCTTTCTACCAAAAGAAAAATAATAGAAATAAGGCTGTAAAGGGTCCCATCTCCCCAGATTCTCCCCTAACCCAGAAATGAAATAATACAGAGATGGAGGTGCTCATGTCTAAATTTCTGTCTAGCCGAGAGCCCATCCCTCCATATGGTGTCCGAGGGGGGCATCCAGCTGTGCTTGACTCTTCTTATACACAGGTGCTCACTACCCTCTAAGGCAACTCCTTCTATTTGGTCCAGTTTATTGCAATGAGGTTCTGCCTCAAACCAAGTTGACTTATGCCTCACTGCAAACTCTGATTATCCGTTTGACTCTGTTCTTGGAAGCCACACAAAATGTCTCCCTCTTCCAGAAAACAGTCCTTTAATGTATTTGCAGTCAGGTTCCAAATCTCTGAGACTCTGTAGTGATAACCCCCAGCAAAGCTGGCCTTCAAGATGGGTCCCAGTGATCCCCAGCTCCTGGTATCCATGGCCTTGTGAATTTGTCTAGTCAAAGCTATGGTTTTTCCAGTGGTCATGTATGGATGTGACAGTTGGACTATAAAGAAAGCTGAGCACAGAAGAATTGATGCTTTTGAACTGTGGTGTTGGAGAAGACTCTTGAGAATCCCTTGGACTGCAAGGAGATCCAACCAGTCCATCCTAAAGGAGATCAGTCCTGAATATTCATTGGAAGGACTGATGTTGAAGCTGAAACGCCAATACTTGGGCCACCTGATGCGAAGAGCTGACTCATTTGAAAAGACCCTGATGATGGGAAAGATTGAAGCCAGGAGGGGAAGGGGATAACAGAGGATGAAATTGTTAGATGGCATCACAGACTTAATGGACATGAGTCTGGGTAAACTCCAGGAGTTGGTGATGGACAGGGAGGTCTGGCGTGCTTCGGTTCATGGGGTCGCAAAGAGTTGGACACGACTGAGCGACTGAACGTAACTGAACTATGTCAGGAGTGACCAATAGAATATGGATGGTATGTGACTTCAGAGGCTAGGTCACAAAAGGCACCGTAACTTCTGCCTTGCTTTCTCTCTGATCATTTACTCTGGGGGAAGCTAGTTGCCAGGTCATCAGGACACTCAATGGAGGGGTCCACAGGCAAGAAACTGAAGTCTTAACCCACAAGTTATGTGAAGGAGCCATTATTCAGCCCCCAGTCAAGCCGTCAGATGACAGTTCAGCCCCAGCTGACATCCTGAAAGCAACCTCTATAAGACACCCTGAATCAAAACCTCTCAGCTAAGCTGCTTCATAATTCCTGAGTCTCAAAATCTGTGTGGGATAAATGTTTACTGATTAAGCTGCTAAACTTTGGGGTAATTTGTTACACAGCAGTACATAACTAATCACTCCAATTCCAATAAATGCTCTTTAAGTGGGAAAGTCTGTAAACTATTTACCTCGGGACAGATTCGGACTTTTTTTAGTGCCCTTCTTAAAATAGTCCTGCATGATAACAACAAAAACAACTATTACAAAAACCACTTTAGCAAATGCTTTAGGTTTCCATGCATCATCTAAGTTAATTCTTACAAAAGCCCTGGGACAGAGTTCTATGACTCTAACCATTTAAACTCAGCAGAGGCCACAGGCTTGGAAAAGTTCAGTTTTCAGTCCAATCCCAAAGAAAGGCAATGCCAAAGAATGTTCAAACTGCTGTACTATTGTATTCATTTCACATGCTAGCAAAGTAATGCTCAAAATCCGTCATTAGGCTTCAACAGTACGTGAAATGAGAACTTCCAGAAGTACAAACTGGATTTAGAAAAGAGAGGAACCAGAGATCAAATTTCCAACAGCTGGTAGATCATAGAGAAACCTAGGGAATTCCAGAAAAACTTCCTCATTGAATACACTAAAGCCTCTCTGACTGTGTGGATCACAACAAATTGCAAAATTTTTCAAGAAATGAGAATACCCAGACCACCTTACCCTGCCTCCTGTGAAACTTGTATGTAGGTCAAGAAGCAACAATTTGAACTGGACATAGAACAATGGACTGGTTTAAAATTGGCAAAGGAATACGTCAAGGCTGTATATTGTCACCTGCTTATTTAACTCATATCATGCAAAATGCTGGGCTGGATAAATTGTAAGCTGGAATCAAGATTTCCAGAAAAAATATTAATAACCTCAGATATGCATATGATACCACCCTAAAGGCAGAAAGCAAAGAGGAACTAAAGAGCCTTTTGATGAAAGTGAAAGACAAAAGGGAAAAAGCTGGCTTAAAACTCAACGTTCAAAAAACTACGATCATGGCATCCAGTCCCACCACTTTATGACAAACAGATGGGGAAAAAATGGAAACAGTGATTTTCTTTTCTTGGGCTCCAAAATCACTGTGAATGGTAACTGCAGCCATGAAATGAAAATATGCTTGATCCTTGGAAGAAAAGCTATGACAAACCTAGACAGTGTGTTAAAAAGCAGATACACCACTTTGCCAACAAATGTCCATATGGTCAAAGCTATGGTTTGACTATAGCCATGTATGAATCTGAGAGCTGGACCATAAAGATGGCTGAGCGCCAAAAAATTGATGCTTTTGAACTGTGGTGCTGAAGAAGACTCTTGAGAGTCCCCTGGACAGCGAGGAGATCAAACCAGTCAATCCTAAAGGAAATCAACACTGAATATTCACAGGAAGGACTGATGCTAGAGCTCCAATATTTTGGCCCCCTGATGCAAAGAGAGGACTAATTGAAAAAGACTTTGATGCTGGAAAACATTGAAGGTAAGAGGAGAAGGGGGCGAAAGAAAATGAGATGGTTGGATGGTATCACTGAATCAGTAGATATGAGTCTGAGCAAAATCTGAGAGATAGTGGAGGACAGGGAAGCCTGGCATGCTGCAGTCCATGGGGTCACAAAGAGTTAGATATGACTTAGTGACTGAACAACAACAGTAACTACTTCTTAAAAGTCTACTACTTAAAAATTCCCAACAGGGATGGAATGATTTTTCCTACAAGTTTCCTTAGTATACTGAGATGTAATTCATTTGTAACCCTGAACATAAATTCATTTATGGTACTAGGTGGTCTTTTACTAGGATCCTCTCAAGACTATTTCTTATTTGCGATGTTTGTTTTCTCTTCTCTAGTTTGAAGAGCTCTCTCCTTGACAGAAAAGAGGAAAACAAAATTACAGTCAGTAGTAGTTTTTTCTTGGTTCTGCACTAACCTCATTCCATCTGCCCCAAGGAATGGATGTATTCCTTCCTTTTTTACTTGCTGCTGCTGCTAAGTCGCTTCAGTCTTGTCCGACTCTGTGCAACTCCATAGACGGCAGCCCACCAGGCTCCCCTGTCCCTGAGATTCTCCATGCAAGAGCACTGGAGTGGGTTGCCATTGCCTTCTCCGCTTTTTTACCTGTCTGCTCCCAGATAGAGCTTTAAAACCCCTTTTCTCATGTAGCCAACAGCTATGTGGGTAGGCCTCTATTCTCACATCTTTCAGTTTTCCTGACATTCCTGTAATCAACTACCAGCACCCAGGGTAACACCTGCCACCCAGGAGGCACCAGTGTGCTGGTTTATGCAACAAAGTGCCATTCAGTACTGTTCTTTGTCATATCTCTTGGGACATGTCTTTCTTTTTATCTTCTCTGCATAACTTATTACAGAGATCTCCCTCAGCAGATACACTCAGGTCTTCTTTAAATGTTTATTCCTTGTCTTTCTCATGTACCCTCTGACTATGAACTCAGAATTATTACAAGCCTTCCAACCTCCCCAGGCCACATTCCCTTTTAGAATCCTAGACATTGGATCACATTTGGTTTTTCTCTGAATTTTTGGAGACCCTGCTTTTCTGAAGCGGAACTATGCCTAGTGTTTCCTTCTTTTCTGTTGGAAACTTTGAATTGACACAGACATGCTAGCCTGTTATGCTTTCTGGTCAAGGTTGCATTCAAAGAAGCAGGTGTTTCTGTCTTCTCCAGCTTCTGAGTAATCCAACAGATATGCAAAGAATCTTTCAGGTGTTCCATTTGTGGCATACTGAGATTTCCAGAAAATGTACCAATCTGACATTTGCTGTCAAACCACATTCTATCCCTATGACTACTTTGTAATCAAGATCCATGCAGTATTAATTACTTGGATAAACCAGCTATCTGTAAAATTGATCCATGATGATATTAATCTTGATATTTCTTTAAAAAAAATGAATCAAACATCCATGCCTCTGTTAAGCTTATGGTCAACAATTTAGGGCTGACTGACAAATATTTCTCCACTTCCAAGCAGCACCCAGATTTTCTTTTCCATGATGAGTTTATACAGGTTTATGGAAACAGCCAGGCACCTACCCTCCCTTATAGAATTTGTATCTTGAGAAGACACAGAGATAATACGGGCAGAGCGCATGTAACACGCCTGCAGTGTTTTGAACACAGTTCTGTCCTGAGATGCCTGGCTTCCTGGAGGCATCTATTTCCAAGTATGATTCTCTAGCTTTCTTGCTGTTTTGTGGGCTTAATAGCCTTCCAACAAGGTTGCATTTGTTTAAGGTGGCCAGAACTGATCGCTGCAACCAAAAAACCCTAGCTGATATACTGCAGGACAAGGCATATTCTCCAGTGGCTTATTCCAATGATGTTCCTTCCACCCAGTCTCTAATGCCCACAGCTTCTTGGAACCACCCATTCAATTCACTGGACTCATCCACCTATTTGTGTTTCAGAAACATTTCCCTAATGAGCCCAAATGACATAAACTGGATTAAAATGTGAAGTTTAATTTATTCATTGCTCCCAAAGAGAACTCTAAGACTATAGTTACCCAAGATTTTAGGTATTGTTTATATAATGCCATGTTCTGCATTATTCCTGTCCTTTGTTAAGCTTTCTCTTCCTAAATTGATAAATATAACTTCATGGTCTCCTTTAATGTGTTGAGAAATTAAAAAATGAATACAATATTATAACTGAGAACTGAAAGGGGCTTAGTGCAGCTTGATTTTCAAACTATACCTGCCACCCTCTTCATAGCATCTGGCTTTATATTTTTATTTGAATCTTCATCTTTCTTACCCCCAAATTTCTGTTTAAGGACATATGATTAGCTGGGGGCCTCTTTTGCCAAACACTTGCTTATTTCCCTGTTTATACATGCTACAGTCCATCTTTTGACAAATCTTTATAAGCTATGGTCATATAGATATATAAAGTCTATACAGGCAATGATCTCATTTTGGTGGTTGTGTTGGCCCTTCTCTATCATGTCTCAGATGGATGGTCAAGAAAGACCAGATATCTACCAATTAGCTACAAGAGGGTCAATACTGCACTCTTCAACAGGAAGTAACATTTCACATCTGTACTGCTTTTCCTGGAATTGAGGATTCTCAGGGTCTTCTACTCTTCCAGGTGTCGAGGTGATGGTTGATATTCAAAAGACAAAAGCTCACATAATATTTCTCCATTAACCTGTCCTGAATATATTTTCCCTCAGCTTCCAAGGCAAGAAGTCATTGCTTTGTACTACCCACTAGAGTGCAGGTGTCCTGCAAGCAGCCACTTGCAAGACACTTTTGTGAATGGGGAAGGTCTATGTTTGCCTCTGGGCAACGCAGCAGAAATGCCTTTTGTAGACCTAGATGGTGAAACCACGAACATTGTGATCTATTCCACAGTGGCCCTTATGGGAAGGAGGCCTGGGAAACAAGGGCAGGATATTTTACCTCCCCTGATCCATCCTGGTTTGGGCAGCTCTAGGAGTACTCCTCCCAGTGCACTATAAGCCGCTTACATGGTCTCTCAAAGACAGCTGAGCAAAGCCCACCCAAATTCTTACAACTGTACCTCCTGCCCTTCTTTTTTCCCTTGTTGTGATAACTTTTGAAATTTCCAAAAGCAACATATGCTCAAGACAGAAAACTTGAGAGAATACAAAAAGCACAAAGAAAGGAAAAAAAACTAAGTCACCTGTAAGCTCATCACTCATAAATAACCACCACTAGCCCATCATTCAGGGATAACCCATATCAGCATTTTGGAGGATATCCTTTGTCTTCATTCTGTACCCCCATTCTGTCCCCAACAGGAATAAAACAATGCTCTTCTGAACATTTCTCCAACCCAGTAATATTTTATTTCAAACTTTAAACTTTTTATTTTGTATTAGGGTATAGCCAATTATCAATGTTGTGGTAGCTTCAGGTGAACAGTGAAGGAACTGTCATACATATATCCATTATCCACCATCCCTGACACCCTCCTCCCATCCAGGCTGGCACATAATATTGAGTAGCTTCATGTGCTATTCAATTGGTTCCTGTTGGTTATCCATTTTGAACATAGCAGTACAACCCAGTACTATTATTGTACAGGGTAATCTTTAATGGCTGAATTCTTTGACTGACACATTTTCTTTAACCAATCTCCTCTTGTTGGACATTCTGATAGCTTCTTAGTAACTCACTCTTGTAAATTATACAGAACTGAATATCCTTCTACATAGATCTTTGTTTATGCACACTTATGATTATTTTCCTGGGGGCAAAATTAGCATGACAAAAGAGTTCTCATTTCTAAGACTTGAGACATACTGTCAAGCTGCATTCCAGGACATTTGTAACAGCTTAGGCTCCTTAAGAAGGAGATGAATATTTCTATTCTTTCCCAAAACTGAATATTATTTTCCCTTTCCCTCCTTGTCAATTTCATGGAGGCATATTGGAATATCTTATAAAAATTTCCGTTTTCTTGATTACTTGGGATGCTGAATGTTTTTCTCATATGATTAGTAGCATTTGTATTTCAACTTTGGTGAATAAACTGCTTTTATCTTTCATCCATTTTGTGCTGATATGTTCTTTCCTGTTTATTTGTAAAAGTTCCTTAAAATAACAGGAATAATAACTCAGTACCCTGTTATATACACATATTGCCAATAGTCTGTGTTTTGTGTCTTCAACTTACTAATGCAGAAATAACCTCAGCATTGTGATTAGATGCCTTCCCTAAGATTATAAAAATTTTTACCTAAATTTCTTTCTATTGTTTCATTGTCTGCACTTAATTCTAAACAATCTATCATTTATTTTATAGTGTGTATTTTATTATTTTCTAAACAATTTCCCCAATGCCATTTATTGAATAGTTCATAATTTCCCTATTGATCTGAAATGTTATCTCTATCATAACTATACTTATTTTTTGGTCTTTCTATTTAGTTCCACTGAGATTCTATTTCTATAACAGTACCAAATCACTTTACTTATTGTAATGCTGTAGTATGGTTTCATATGTGACAGTACAAATTTACCACTCTCTCTTGCCCCCACCACTCATTTTTAAAAAACAGATATTCCATCTGTTTATTTATTTCAGTTGAACTTTAGAATCATTGACAAGTTCCCTTCCTAAAATATCCAAATCTTTTAGAGACTGACATTAGAAATTAGAGAGAACTGGCCCATTTAAATATGAAAATTTCCTAGTCACAAACATGCTGTGATTTTCCATTTATTCAAATCTCCTTCATGCATCCTGCAATCAGGTTCCCAAGAACTCTGCACTCAACAAGCATCGCTGTTGTGTATTGCCCTTGGCTTGGTGTAATCCATCCCTGATATGATCTGCAAAGGCCTCCAGCCTCATTGGTCTGCAGCAGCACTGTGTACAAGAGGCTGGAAGGATGCAACAAGGCTGGAAGGATGACAACACAGAACACTGAGTTGGCAGCCTGGGTCCTAGCAGTGACTACGACACTCACGCAACTTTGGCCACGTCACTCGCTTCCCTGGGTCTCAGTTTGTGTGTGCGTGCTAAGTCACTTCAGTTGTGTCCAACTCTGTGCAGCCCTATGGACTGTAGCCCATCAGGCTCCTCTGTCCATGGGATTCTCCAGGCAAGAATACTAGAGTGGGCTGCCATGCCCTCCTTCAGGGGATCTTTCTGACCAAGGATTGAAACCGCATCTCTTGCATCTCTTGCATTGGCAGGCAAGTTCTTTACCACTAGTACCACTCCGGAGGCCCACGAGTCTCAGTTTACTACTCTGTAAAACTGATTTCCAAGGTTCCTTTCATTTTAAAATTCTGATTCTATCAGAAGTGAGATGGTGGATGAGGGAGCCCTTTGGAGGGGATGAACTCTCATAGAAATGTCTATTACTAATGGTAAGCTTAGGTGCTGAAGGAGTAAGAAATAAAGGATGATTATCTAAATGCAGCCAGTTTAATCTGAGGATGCTTGCTAGAGAAGAGTGAGCGTGAACACGGGATCTCCATGAGGATACAGCAAATATGCACGATCAGTCCCCCAGTGTGCAGCAGATGTGCAAACGTGCAGAGGCAAGAGGTCAGGGAAGCAGGCAGGGGAGGCAGAGTTGACCTGATCTGATGTGACCAGAGAGTAGGAACCACAGTGGACTGAGTTTTCATACGTCTGTTACTTTTATCTCAGTCTTGAGCAGCTGTTCTATAGAACTCACCCACTCTACAGAAAGGGCCTAGTCCAGAAATTCCAGCCCAGTCCTAAGATTTCCTTGGTCCAAAGATGGCCAAAAAATCCAGGTAAATTAATTTAGAGGTCTTCGCCTTGAATCAGACCTTTCTAGGTACTGAGAGGGCATGGGGAACACAGAACAAGCTGACCTTTCGTAGGAGACAGGACGGGGCCCGGAGACCATTGGTGGGGTCCTCAGCATGGGAGGCCAGGGCAGGAGCTGCCCCTCTAGCCCACAGCCAGGCCCCAGAGTGAGACGCAGGCAGGCCATCCCGCAGAGCTCGGCTGGGGCCCCGCACCGTGCTGCTTCACACTGCCTGCCTCCCTGGGCAGGTGAGCTGCTTCTCCCACCAGCTGCTGGGGAGGTGGGCGTTGGAATGCTGCTCTGAGGCACCCCGGCCTCACTCAACCTGGCGTTTCACACACCCATTCCTTAGCCTCATTCTCGGCCCATTTCATTCCTCTTCCCACACAGTGTTTACCAAGATCTCTCCTCCCCACAGACGAAGCACGAGACCAGGGTTCCCGGGGCTGCAAAGGGAATGTTCCCACAGCCGGGCGAGCCGCCAGAGCACAGGACACAGGTCACCACCCTGTCGACAGAGGCACCCGGCCACCCACTCAGGGGAGATGGACCCCAATCTCCACCTCGGGGTCACTCATGTTCTCACGGACAAACCGTCAAGTGAGGTCTGAGAAAGAAAGGCTTTTCCTTTGGGGTTTGCAAATAATAATTTAAAAACCTCAGAGGAAAAGGAAGATGGATTCTGGTAGCTTTGCTGTTTGTTTCCATGGCAGGGGACAGCGGTCAGGGGACCAGCGAGAACCTGGGCTGCATGTTATCACGACTGTGTCTGCCATGTGGCATCTAGCTGTAGGTTCTCTTCCATAGTCTGGGACCTCACTGTTCAGTGTGGTCCGCAGACCAGCAGCACTGGCACTGCCCAGGAGCTTGTCAGAATGCAGGGCGTCGGTCCCACCTGGAGCTGCTGAAACAGAACCTGCATTTTAACCAGACTCCTCCCCCCCCACATCCCCCATAGAGGGAGGGCTGTACACACACTGCAGCTTGCTAAGTGCTGCTCTGGACTAGCACTTCTCAATCTTGGCCACACACTGGAATCACCTTGCAAAAGTACCTATGCCTGGGTCTACCCCCAGAGATGACCATTTAATTGTTCTTTGGTGCTACTGGGACCATGGGATTTTTTTTTTTAAGACTCTCCAAGTGGTTCCAATATGCAGCAAAGTTTGCGAACCACTGATCTCATATATGTAAATATATTAAAAGAAAAAAATTAAGAAACTCCTTTTGGAATTCCTGGATTATAAACAAAACCATAGAAATCTTTGCAAACAACTAAACAAAATTCACTGAAAAGAAATTGGACATATAGCCACTGATGTGATGTGCCTTGGTATATGGTGAGAGTCAGTGATGTCCTTAAGCAGAGGAAATTAAAAACAAAGTTGAATCCTACTCTTTGCCTCTCTCGCATCTTCTAATAAAATCAAAGCTTCTTCATATAACAGTTTTCAAACCATGGCAAGTGGGACAATTTTTGTGCTCCAGTTTTATTAAAATAATTTTACTTCTGTATCACAAATTTTGGGTCTGATAACGCACTCTGCACTACAGTCCCATAAGCACAGTGGAAGTTCTTGTGTTCACTTGCAGAATACAGAGTTTCCTTTTACTCACATACTCCTTTAATGTAGTTGGACATCAATCTTTCTAGCCTAGAAAGGAGGTTTTATTTCATTGCCAGGGAACAGAACTTCCAAAAAACACAAATGTCTTTCAGCATCATGTTGGGTAAATAATCAAGGGGGGATGAATTGGTCTCTCTCTGACTTCCTGCCTTATTTTGCTTTAAACTCATAGGTGAGCTATGAAAAGACATCTTCCCTTGCGTTCCAGCCACCGAGGCAGGACATCAGCCTCAAAGCCAAGTCTCGGCTTACAGGGCTTCCTGCACTTCACACGTGTATCTGGCCCGGGAGCCAGCACAACATGGAGCAGACATATCTGTGTACCAGTCAGTGCCTTTCCTTTCAATTCAAGCCATTCATAAAAGTGACTCAGGAAAATAAAAAGTGACTCCTGGCTCGGGTTCTCCAACCATATCAGGTTTGACATATGACATGACCATATTCAGTGGGAACCGACAGTGGAAAAAACGGTCAGTATTCAGTATGTCAAGCCCAGGGGCAACACAGAGTTCACCACCTACCCACCCACCTTTAATTTAACTCCTAAAGAAGGTACTGTTAGCTCCTACGCCCCATGTTCTCTGAGAGCTGGGCTGAGGACAAGGGCCGGAGCTGCTGGATGGTGCTTCTCCCAGGCTGTTCGGCCTCAGGAGTGCAGTGTCAGCACTGGGGCTGGAATGGGGACCCCAGGGCACACCCATGTTGAGGCAGGGAACAACAAGGTGTCGGTAGGTTGGTCAGGAGCAGTGGCTTACGATGTGTGGGGGAGCCAACAACCTTCCAGACCAAATCAAACTTTCCAGCGTGGCACAGACCAGCAGTCACGCCACCATGCGGAGGAACACTGCTCTACTCAAGAGGGCCCACTTGCACTTCCGTGAGTCTCCCTGGCCTGTGGAATGACCTATAAGACAGCTGGTTTTTAGAGACTTTCATTTCCTTCATCGTCTTGAGAATTCATAAGGAACATGTATATACTGTGAGATGTCTCCCTTTCACCAGGCCCTAGCCAGCCAGGCCTCCTTCTGGAGACAGTGGCCTAACAGCGTTTTTTGCACAGGACTGTTCCTTCCCAGAAGGGCTGTGCTCTGACAAGTGAAAGGCTTTCTTTGCTCCCCTCTTGTCCCCTGAGTTGGACCATAAATAAGTCTGAGTGCTGAAGAATTGATGCTTTTGAACTGTGGTGCTGGAGAAGACTCTTGAGAGTCCCTTGGACTGCAAGGAGATCAAACCAGTCAGTTCTAAAGGAAATCAGTCCTGAATATTCATTGGAAGGACTGATGCTGAAGCTGAAGCTCTAATACTTCGGCCACCTGATGCTAATAATTGACTCACTGGGAAAGACCCCAATGCTGGGAAAGATTGAGGGCAGAGGAGAAGGGGGTGAGAGAAGATGAGATGGTTGGATGGCATCACCAACTCAATGAACATGAATCTGAGCAAACTCTGTGAGATAGTGGAGGACAGGGAAGCCTGTTGGGCTGTAGTCCATGGGATCACAAAGAGCTGGACATGACTGAGCAACTGAAAACAACAACAACAACAATGTCCCCTGAGAAAAGGCTTATATTTAGCTTCCTTGACATGTGGAAGATACCAGAACTCTGTCTGTATCCTACCCTTAGGAACTCCTGGGGCACCAGTCCACATAACCTGAACTAAGAGCTTACACAGCCCAGGAGGTGACACCTCCAACTCAACAATTTAAAAAAAAAAAACAAAAACAAATATTAACTGAGCTATTTATCCATGCAGAAAACTTACTACAGAAGAGAAAAACCTGGCCTACTTTCAAGGATCTTATGCTCGGGTGAGGTTACCACCCATATTCCCAATTTGTGCTGATACAAAGGAGACAAACAAACAAAGGTATCAAGAGGGCGGAGAGGAAAGGAGGCAAGTCTAGAGAAAAAACCTGGGCCTCAGCTCAGTAAGGGACAGATGAAAGGCAGGAAGAGCGCCAGAGGTTCTCTCATTCTGATGGAGCCTTCCACGGCGACCTTGGGCCTTGACAGGTACTCAAATGTGGCACTTCCTTCTCCACACCTGGCCCAGGTAGGGCTAAGGGGACAGGACTCTAGAGCAGGAATTAATGAGCTCCATCTGGGATTGTGGTCAGTTGAGCATGGCTCTGGCATCTTCTTAGCTGAACTGTACATCTGCTGAGGTCAGGCACAAATAAGGTGAGTGGGTGCATGTGTAAGCCATCATCCCTATTTCTCACCCCACCACCCCACCAGACAAGCAGGTATTTTTCCCCATTTAACAGACAAGGAAACAGATTCAAGAGGTTAAGTGACTCGCCCAAGGTTGCTCTGCTGGTTGGCACCAGAGCCATGACTGGTTGATCAAGCTCTGAATTTTTTCTTCCTTTCTCACTGTGCGAGGCTGTTTTGTTCACCTTGGTGTTCTTTGATATCCCTTTTGATTATCGAACTGACTCTGTGTAAAGTAGGGGTTTTCCATAGCCCCATATTTAACTTCAAAACCTCAGTTCCATTTCACAATGTTTCCACACGTTGGGATAACAAGTTATAACGACGACCCCCTGGCATGCCTCTCAATCACCAACTGTGCTTCCAATGTGCTCTGAAAAACAAGGGTGTCTTTCATGTCATTCCGTGATAAACACGACTTTACTTTTGGTGTGAATGTACCCAATGGCGATCAGATGAATTCATTCCCATTTTAAAATGTAGCGCTGATTTCTTATAGGCACACACTTCAATTTGAAACCTACATGCATATATTTATCTTTAACTTGCTGCTGCTGCTAAGTCGCTTCAGTTGTGTCTGACTCTGTGCAACCCCATAGACGGCAGCCCATCAGGCTTCGCCATCCCTGGGATTCTCCAGGCAAGAACACTGGAGTGGGTTGCCATTGCCTTCTCCATTATCTTTAACATAGTCAAACTCAAACGTTAATAGCTATTGATTGTGGTTCTTGTGATTGTATGCTGAGGAAATAATGCATGTGATAAAACCCCAAAATACCCATGTGGTGGTGGTGGCAGTGTTAGTTGCTCAGTCATGCCCAACTCTTTGTGACCCCATGGACTGTAGCCTGTCAAACTCGTCTGTCCTTGGAATTCTCCAGGCAAGAGTAGTGAAGTAGTTAGAAAATGGCAACCCACTCCAGTACTCTTGTCTGGAAAATCCCATGGATGGAGAAGCCTGGTAGGCTACAGCCCATGGGGTCGCGAAGAGTTGGACACAACTGAGTGACTTCACTTCTTCTTCACTTCAGCCTTTCCCTTCTCCAGGGGATCTTCCTGACCCAGGGATCGAACCCAGGTCTCCTGCACTGGCAGCAGATTCTTTACCATCTGAGCCACCAGGGAAGCCCCAAAGGCCCATGTACCACATTATTAAACATGCATACACTCTGGTATCAAGTGACAACTCTCACTGCCAAAGCTTTGAACTGTTTCTTCAGCAACATTTACTGTGCACCTTCTGGGAGCCAGAACACAGACCCACTCTCCCTCCTGGGCAGGTCCCATGGGTCTGCTGGACAAATAACTTTGGACACTTGGGCTGCTCAACAACAGGGCCTTAATGTGACATTATAATCTCAAACTTCTCATTCTGTATGTGCAAAGCTTTGCAGCAATTTGGGATAGGGGGTCTGAGTAGGAGAAATATAGAAAATCCTTCTAGAAAGATCTCAGATCGTCATGGGAGAGTCCTACAGGCCTGCATGCCCAATCTTTGGCATTTTGCAATCCATTTGTTGTAGTTCTAATGGCCTCTGACCCACTTGACTCCTCAGCACTCACTGTGATTTTCCAAGATCTGCATATGAGGATGCACCACACACCCAGGCACACACCCCAAAAAGGACACTGCTAACAATAGTGTAGCCAGCTTCCAAAACAAGTCAACTGAAATCTACTCACTAGCCTCACCCAACTTATCAGTGTCAACACATTGTTGACACTAATGATGGTAAACAAATGCTGAAGGAGGACCAGAACTTTAGAGCAAGAAGTGAACCTTAAGGATGAAGAACCAGAGACCTAGAGAGGTGACTTCCCAAGTTCACGACCAGAATCTACATCTCTGAACTCATCCAGGACCAGCTAATGGATAACTATGGCTCAAGTAAAATTTGATATTTCCTCCTTTTCTAAATGTATTTTTTCTACTGCTGCTATGCCAAATTACCACAAACCATGTGGCTCTTAAAACAACACAAATTTATCATTTTATTGTTCTGTGGGTCAGAAGTCTGCAATGAGTCTTATGGAGCTATGATCAAGGTGTCACTAGGACTGGTTCCTTCTAAAGACTCTAAGGAGATCCGTTTCCTTGCCTTTCCCAGCTTCTAGAGTCAGCCAGAACCAGTCTTTGACTGGAGCATCACTTCAATGTCTGCTTCCTTAATCTCCTCTCCTGCTCTAACTTGGGGATCATACCTTCCTCTTATAGGGGCTCTTTTGATGACACTGGGTTTACCTAGGAAATCCAAGATAATCTCCCCATTTCAAGGCTCTTAATTAGTTAATCTGCAAAGTCCCTTTTTCCATGCAAGGTCGAATATGCACAAGTTCTGGGGTTCAGGATGTGGACACCCTTGGGAGACCATTATTCAGCCTGCCACATCTAACAAAAGAACTCTATCTTCCCAGTAATCTATTGTCTGCAGAAAAATATTTGCCAGTTTGATGGCCCTTTTAAAATGTAAAAATGGGTAGAGCAGGAGGAAAAGGAAACCTATACTTTTTGTTTTTACAATCATAATCCAAGAGCCAACACAGTTAGACATTCAATCAAATGACTATGTCCACATGTACTATACTAACGTAAGAAAGTATTCAACAGTTCAAAACTGTAAGTGAGAAATTTGGACCCTAATTCATAGTAACCTGAAAGATACAAGCCTGAAAAACTTCCATCAAAACAGAAAAATAAAACTCTAAACATAGGCCATCAAATGTATCACTGCCATTACCTGTATGCTTTATTGGCCCCTCAGATGGTGACCTAAGCACTAACTGTTCCGTATGGTCCAGCAATACAGACACAGGCTCTGCCCATCCATTTCAAACAACCTGAAACCTTCCCCAGCACCTTTTACCATCTCGACGTTTGGAGTTCTCCTGATAAATATCTTTCTGCAATGAACATCATCATAGCTAGGTCACACAAATCAACTCATGCTTATTTCCTTAGGATAAATTTTTAGAAGTGGTATTTCTGGATCAATGGGTAAGCAGGCCATTAAAAAATTTTATGATGAGTATCTCCAAACTATTCTTGTGCAAGTGAGATAACTTACACACCCAACAGTACACCTCGACAACCTTATCTACTTTGTACACAATATTTATTTTTATCTTAGCTAATTTGATCAATGAAAATGCTATCTTAAGTTAATCTGCATTTCTTTGATTACTAGCAAGGCTGGATATCTTTTCTATGTTTATTGGCCATAGGTACTTATTATTTTGTGACTTCTCTATTCAAATAATTTGCTTGTGTTCTTACTGGTATATTAAAATTTCTGTTATTGGTTTGTAAGAGTACTTCATGTATTAAAGACATGAATCCTTTTTAGGATTCAAATATTGGTAAATATCTATGACTTTATAATGTTCTTTCTATGATATTCAGAAAATTATAATTTTTATATATCTATTTTACTTTATGGTTTCAATCCTCAATGTTCTGATTAGTTTCTCTTTTGTATAAATTATATATTCATCTAGATTAATATTGTTTAGATAAACTGTTTCCATTTAAAAATATTCCAATCAGCTAGAACTTACTTTAGAATATCATTAAGTTTTCATACCCAACTTTGTTTCTTTTTCAGTGTTTAGCCTAAGACCCCAGAATCATTTGTGACATCATCCTCTCTCTCCTTAGGGCTATAAAATGTCACTTTGCATCACATCAACCTGTTACATGTAATTGGCTCTCTTTTGGAGCTTTCCAGGCTGGCTCATGAATGTATCTATTCTTGTGCCAGGATCATAACATTTTAATTAGTGCAGCTTTATATTAATTGTTAACATTTGATGGTACAAATCCCTCCACCTTTTAAATCAACATTTTCTAATGTTTTATTCTTAAAGCTAAAGTTTAGAATCATTTACTCAAATTCCCCGTTCCCCATTCTGATCCTGTGTAAAGACTAACTAGGGCCTTCCCCTGGTGGCCCAGAGGATAGGAATCTGCCAATGCAGGGGACACAGGTTCAATCCCTGCTCTAGGAAATAGCCACATGCCTTTAGGCGGCTAAGCCCATGGGTCACAGCTACTGAGCCCACGCACTCTAGAGCCCGTGCTCTGCAACAAGAGAAGCCACTGCAATGAGAAGCCCAAAAATCATGACTAGAGTAGCTCCTGCTTGCCGCAACTAGAGAAAGCCTGTGAGCAGCAATGAAGCCGAAGGAAAGAAAAAAAAAAAGACTAATTAGGACTGCTTGGGTTTATCAAGTAATAATGAGCAGAACTTACCGTTCATATCATTGTGCTTTGCTATGGAGACACGGTTCTCTTTAGTCAAATCAATTAACCTCAAAATGAAAGCTTTGTGGTATTCTTCAGATTCTTTTTTTTTTTCTTTTTTTTTTATTTTTTATTTTTTATTTTTTTTAATTATTGTTTTAGCCATACATTGTTATGATATCACCATGGGTTTATATATGCTTCCCCTCCGGGTCCCCCCTCCCCCCCCCCTCCCC